>JARHVA010008700.1:65000-155000 GCA_037957365.1 Torreya grandis | reverse complement strand
TTATGTTATATTTGTAAATTTAATATAGCTAATGATTAATTTACATATAAATTGAGTAATATACGTCATTTTTTATGTCATAGGAGGTGATGGTTCCTTTATCATCATAGTCAATATTTACAACATTTGATTTGATGTAGCCATTATTTACATATTTAGATCCATATAGTGGTCCATCCACTACTACATTTATCTCTGTTAGGATGACACCTTTTACTCATACAAAGGTAAAATTTTGATTTAATCTTATTCTCTATATACATTTAGTCTATGTACATTTACCTTGTATGTTTATGTTAAAATTATCTATCATGTATATTGATGCATAGGTTCTAACAAGATTCCATGATATAGATGGAAACACACACTTACCTCTACCAAAACCCAGCTCTAATATTTTATTGTCCTTCTTTGTCTTCTATCTTAAACCTATTTATATCTTTGATCACTTTGCATATGCTAGTTTTTTCTTATTCACTCCTACCTACTCAATGGCTCTTAAGCCTCCTTGTATTCACTTAATACTCCTTCCCTACTTAAATTCATTTTACTAGTGAATTATCTCTACAATATTTCCTTTTACAATCAACCTCCTTAGTTCATACTCTATTTTCATATTCTCTCTCATCCTTGCTCTATTATTTACAATGTTCTTATGTGTTTTCATAGGTATGGATGCTATTTTTTTTCCTTACATAATACTCATAATATAATCCACCTACTCAATCAAATATAATTTCATGCATCCAACCATTCCACACAACCCCTAAGCGTCAACTCCTCACTTAACTCTTTTTTCATCTTTGACACCTTCATTCTACTAGCCATTTTTTGAGGAAAACCTCATTATTATAAGTAAAATACAAAGAACCCAACCAAACCAAAATCACATTTAGATACCTCTTTACATCACATATCTCATGTAGGGACTTTCATTATTTAACTCTCTTTAGAGAACACCTAACTCAACACCTCTCATGACTAATTAGGTCTCCTAAGCCTAATTAAAGGATACTAACTATGAAATCATACCATATAGAGTCAAATAAACTTTAAAAATTCAAAATACTCTTCCTCGTGTATAAGTACACTTTTATAAAAATTGAAATGACTTTTCATTAGTTCAATCACTTGTTATCTCATTTTTTAGTTCCAAACCCTAACTTGTGTTGTCTCAGTCCTACACCTACCTGAGAGGATAATAAATGAGATATAATGACCTTTTCACCCTTGTAAAATATTATAAGATTTTAAATGGATGTAAACATACCCCATTCATCTTTTCAAACTATTAATTTTCCTTTATTAATACTAAATCACTCTCAACATGTAGTTTTATAGAATTTTTGAAGTCCTCCAACATGACTATGTCAACAAATAGGATAGAATAAACCATTAATAACCTTTACCATCATTTTATATAAATTAAAATAATCACACACATGGAAAAAAAAATCCCACAACATTCACAATACTTAAATCCTCAACTCTATTTCTAACAACTTTATATAATATTTATTTATGACTATACAAACTCAAAATTCTTACTAATTGGGTTGTATATAATCTTCCCATGTATTTTGAATTTTAAAAATAATATTGAGACTTTAAATGTGTTTAAGTTAATTTAATATATGTCATATATCACTTAATAATCTTTTAATAATTTATAAATACACTTTAAACTAACTATGTTTTCCTCTTTCTAAATGCCTAATGATAGAGTATTGAAATTTGGGTTTCACCACATTGAATCTGTAGACTATTGACTTGAATCTTATCTAACTAGAGATATAAACACCATAAGTTTTATCATAAATTTATATAAACTTATTTATATTTTAATTTATCCAAATAATCTTTATAATTAAGTACATAGTTATTGATAATCATCTTATTCCTTTTCTCTCCCTAACTTTGCCTTGTCGAAGTGCTACTATTCTTTCCACCTCCTACTCTTCCACTGACACTTCCTACATGTTATATTATTCATTTTTCCCCTTAAAATTTGAATTTTCCCTAACTTTGACACATTTTTGACTATATAATGTGTTTTTGGGTTATCATTATACCCCCCGTCATCATCCAGATTGAGTGAATTAGTCAAATCGAGCACTCAGTCATAAGATTTAGGGAAAACTAAGCATTATTAAATTAAATATTAGTATAAATGATGTTAATTTGGGATAAAATGATTGGTTTAAGGTTTAAAGACTTTATATTTATGGCTAGAGTTTATGGATTATGAAATTTAGGGATTAGGGTTTAGGGCATGCATTTTTATGTATATAAAGTACAATCATGATGGTGATTAGGGAAAATTTGAGCTCCTTGAACTTGGATTTGTGAGCAAATAATGTGATTTTGGGATCAATTATCCTCTAAATCATCACATATTGAGCTTATGAAGTCAACTATGGTATTGAGTGATGTGATTTTGACCAAGTTCATCCTTGTGAAGCTAATTCTTAGTATATATAAAGGATGTCAATTAGGGTTTAATTTATTGGTTTAGGGTATAAAATTTAAAGGGTTTGGGGTTTATGGATTATGTCTTAGGGTTTAAGGTAAATCATATAAGGTTTAGTGTTTATGTTAAATGGTATAAGGTTTAAGTTAAATGGTACAAATTTTAGGGTTTAAGACATCAGATATAGGGTCCAATCACTAAAATAATTAAAGAAAATTTGAGTTGCTTATTCACCTATTTATGATAATTACCTGAACCTATTTGTATTTATGATAAATTTAGGATTATTTAATCCATACATGTTTCATACATGTTGTATAGTTAATTGAGCCAAAAATTTGGTTAAGGGGATCAATTTTCCCCAAATCATGCTCCTAATTACATAATTTGACTAATTAGATCAATTCATGATAGAATTAAATTTTTTATTTTTCCCCAAATCATATTTTGCTCTTAAAGAGGTTCAAATTGGCCTCAAATTCCTCCTAGATTAAATGAATCAACTCTTTAGTTAATATGACATTAAATTAGGGTTAATTTCACTCTAAATCACATTGAATATATAGTTTAAAATAGGTTCACATGGCTCATTTTTAACCTAATTACCTCCATAATTAAATCAATTGACATTTTCATTCATTAGCTGATGACTTCAAGCTTATTGAGATGAAAACCATAATTTATAATGTATAAATTACATATATATATATATATATATATATATATATATATATATATATATAAATTATGTTTCTTTGCTTCAACTATGTTAATGAAATTAGAGCTACTCAACCCATAAACCACATCTTATAGTCATGTAATTAGGTTGAAGGGGTTCAAAATAACCCCAATTTTCTTTAAATGCATAGTTAGATTGGTACTCCATAAGCTAAGTTTCAGCCATAGGTTTGAAAAATATATTTTATGACATCTCATGATAAAATAAATTATATCATAAGGCATGTATTTTTTTAGCATGTGTGTTTGTAACATCTCTAAACTTGACAAAAGACAACTTATATGCAAAATAGGGTACTAACACATTGATATACATTGAAAATAAATCCTTATATAAATTCACTTATTTACTCAAACAATCTTATCAAATACTTAAAAAATACTGAAAATTTTATAAAGGTTATTTATAAGTTCCAAACGTCACTAATAATCCACAAAAGCTAACACAATCTTGTTTAACCAAATTTAGCCTCTTTTAAGACTGTATACACACACAAAATATAGTGACCCTTGATTTATTTTTATTTTTTACAAAACACCATTTGAATCTTGTGAAGACTATAAATTCCTTTTCAAATACCAACTTTTATTTAACTAATCCTTAAACATTTACAATGTCACTAAACTCTCTTTCAAAACTAATACTCTAGGTCCTTTAGTACTCAGTCAGAGGATCCTTGTACTCCAATTGATTTTTTGATGATATAATTTATTTAATCATTTAAAAAATCAAATATAAATCAAATCTACCAAATTATGAGTGATTTGGATCAGTGGATAACCAAAAACCAACTTTTGACTTCTTTACCTTGTCTAGGATGAAGTAGGACTATCTGCATTTTAAAGAAGATTAGATTCATGTCAAATGAATAATAAATTTAGTCTTAGGTTAATAAATATCCAAATGCCACTCAATTTTATCAAATATTGAAAAGAACATTGGTCCCAAATGATAATATTAATCAACCAAACTTTATTCTCAGGACTATTAGGCCTAATGGCTCCTTTAGTAGGTCAAAATATAAATTCATTTTTTTTGTGTATTGTGAATATATAATGTGATCATGTTATTAACATTATCATTTTACTAACTCAATCACATTATTAAGTATCATGATCACATTACTAACATAATTAATACCATGATCATGTTATTAATGTGATCACACTACTTAAATTTGAATTCAAATCTTGTGCCTTTTGGATTGGGAATGGCTTGGATTCCCAAGCCTAAGGCTTGGACCTATCAATCTATAGCTGATTTGAGAATTATGATAAAAAATAAGAAAAATCAACTTTGATCACCAAATAAAATACAAATTTTAGTGTGAAAATTCATAAACTTAATACCCTCATGACGAGCATGCTCTCCTCTTTCCAAAAATATGATTTTTATAATTTTTGGACTAATTTAAGGTTTCAAGCTATGTTGATTTCAAAATATACCATTTTTAGGCCATTACATGTTGGAAAAATACATACCTATACATTTTCATTTAATTTCTCTTTCATTGATCTAAGTGAAAAACAAATTATATGGTCACAAATTAGGCCTGATTGTACACACATTAAAAAAAAAGATTTTTTATTTTTTTGAGTTAGGTAGGTGCATCACATGGATGTCTATGGAAATTTTTATCAGTTTTAAGGATATATTTAATTTTAAAATTCATAAAAAAATTATTCATTGAAAAAAATAAATAATAGGTCACAAACTATAAGATCTTATCTAAATTTTCCCCAAATGGTTTCAAATAGTATTAAATGTTGCTAAAAAAATGGTGCACCATACAATGATCTATCTACTCTATTTTTTTTAAAAAAAATAGGAGTTCCTCTTAATATTTTATATGTTTTACATATTTAAACTTAACCTTTTTTAAAACAAATAGTGTTTTGGAAACTAGAGTCAAAATTCTACGTTTCATGTTCTTACACCATCTTCAAATTTGGAGTGGAGATATCATAAATTATCTATAGAAGTTAAGACTTAAGTAAATTTTGGAAAACCATGTCCAAAGGTATGCCACTTTTTGTCCCCCACCTTTGTGTACTTACCTAGATAAATGAAAGAGAGTGGTTTATATACAGTGTTCTAGTGCTTGTTAAGACATTTAATGAGTTTAGGTTGACCCTATGATGGTTTGGGGAGTGTAAAAATGTTTGTTAGGTGTGAAATAAGATTAAGGTCAGTAACACTATCCCATTTTAAAATAACACACTCTTATATGGACCAAAGGTGATTAATTATTGTCCATAGAGATGGAACATGTGAAAAATGATCAGTGATGGCTCAATGCAACTTTTGGTATGTCTGGGCAAGGACTAGATGCCCATAGAAGATAGAAAATGATTAAAATATGACCTAAGATAGTTCTAGGACTATGATAAGGTTAGGATGTTCTCAAGTGACTCATTACATTAAATGACATTTTATATGACTACGTTTTTCCCCATTTACTTTGTAAATATTATAAAGTTAAATGACTAGGATAAAGGAAAGAGAATTGTACCTAGACTAACCTATGAGGCAATGTCCATGAATTTGGGTTTGAGTCTGGGAACCATGGTCCATTATGTGTCCTAAAAATGAAACATATATGAATCTATCCTTAATAATTATCAAAAATCAAAGAAAAAATTCATTAAAGATATTCGAGAGAGAAGAAAGGAAAGAATATGCCTCTTTGGGTACATGAACCAATGCAAAAACTTGGTGAAATCCTTGTGTGTGTGTGTGTGTGTGTAGATAGTGATCAAACTATGAATAGATTAGGCTAATTTGATGGCTTGTCCAATCCCCATGTGTTGGTGTCTCATTTACCCAATCTGAGCTTGAATCCATTATTGTCCACCCCTATTTAATCGATCATATTCTATGAATAACTTAGATTAGACTGATGGATTGTCTAACCCTCAAATGTAGGTGGATCAAGAACTCATGTAAGATATTAATCCATAATTTCCTACCCCTCTCTAGTTGAATAAACTAAAAATAAAATTGTGTGGTGTCATGAAGCTATAAAAAATGGATCTAGGCCACTTAGAAACTCTTAAATTGGAAATAGCTCTTGGCCACTCAAGAATGCCAGCAATTGTAAATATAATGAGTTATTGATCTAGTGTAATCTTGGTGAAAAATTGGTGTTATACTAGTGCATATGATGTTTATATTATAAAACATGGAGAATAGAATGGAGTTATCATTCCATTTGAGATAACTCGTTAAAAATTGACCATAAGGAAACAATGTGCCATACACATGCCCCTAATTGTAGCATCTATGGATATGGATTCTAGATTGTTTTATACTAATATATGTGTGTGCATATCTAAAATTGAAATAGTAGGTGATGGATGATGCCCTGAATTTGAGAAAACTTATGTATTTTTATGTAATAAATGAGTATATATTGAGCATATCTGATAATTTATGACTGAGAATGCGCAAATCTAAACTATACCTACCATCCCTTTTTTATAATTCTAGAATTTTATATTTTTAAGACTACTGGGCAATGATATGGTGGGTAGACTATAGTGCTCTATGTTCCTAGTGGTTTATTGTGTTATTGCATAAAACTAGTGTTTATGATAAAAAATAACAATGATCTATGGATGACTATATTTGTTTGTATTTTCCTAAGTATGACTTCTATAATTTTTTTCTGCATGTTAAAAATTGTGTTCTGAGTGCATGAGGATGGCTTATTCTCTGTGACAACCCCTTGTGAATTCACCCTCTTTTGAGGTGATTTTTTAAACCTCTTTAATAATTGTCCTTAAAATAAAATATATGCATCATGTGTGTTATATCTAATATATATGATATTTGTGTGATAAACCAATATAATTTGTATACATGACATTGGAATGTAAAATAGATTGAGCATAATTCAGCATTGTATAATCTATGTTAGAACTAGAATTCACAAGGTTGTCAAGATAGATATAACAATGTAATCATGTAAATGAACAACAAATCTTAGTATAATCTAATTAAATTACTTAGGGTATGGGGCATGATGTCCATCAAGGCACCCAAGAAAGAAGGGGAGATGCATGAGTTCCCTAAAGGCATCACAAATAAGATGTGAAAGTAACAAGCAAGAGTCAAGTGTCATGGACATGATTCATACATGAAATCATACATACAAACACATGGTGATTGAAAAGTAGGCCTAGGGGTCACAATACAAGGGACATGGTCACATGTCACTAATTTTGAGAAATAAATACTTATAAGGACATGTTAAAATGCCAACATATGTAAAGAGAAAGCAAGTTTGGATTGGAGCCACATGGATGGACTTTTCAAATGTCTACATATACAATCAGGAAACACATATAAGGATAGGGGCACATGTCCAAAACATACACACAATGAAAGGAATTGGATTAGAACCATAAATAATGACATATTCAAATTCCCTCTATTAAATGTAGAAGCAAGGAGACACAATCAAATCTAGAATAGTAAAGCTAGAAATGAGAGAATACATAATCATGTGGTTCAAATCTATATAAGAGAAAATATGTACATAATCTAAGTTTATAGTAGTAGTAGTCCAAAAATTAGTTTAATATAAGATGATCAATATCAATATATAATCAATTTTGAATATATAATATGGAGTATAGAAAGATATAACTTGGAAAATTAAAAGCTATGTAGTATGATTCCCCCAATTGGATGATATATCAATGTTGAATATATATGTATATTTGTATGTTCCCCCAATGGGTTAATATTAAAAATTCAAGATCTATGTGGAGGAATGGAGTCATGTAGTAATATGTAAACATTCAAAGGGAACAAGTGAAGAATGTATGTGTGATAAAACTGACTACACTAACATAGATAGTATATATAGTACCTAGAAAATATAAGGAATGTAAATGTGGAAATGCATAAATCTGAAATTTGTATTTTGAGAAAAATATTTGAATTTTTTTAATTTTTTTTAACATATTATATTATTTTTGTATTTTGTGAGTGTAATCTATGTACAATTAATGGAGGAATATACTAACCAATGAGTCTTACAAAGGACTCATTATCAAGGTGACTTGTATGAAATGAAGGAAGAGTGACTTCACGTGATGTATGAGGAAGTATCCAATATATATGAATCAGATGTATTGAATAATCCATACCTAAAAATGAATACAAAGTGTGTTTATGAATCTATAGAGCTGACTAAATTGGCCTATGAACTATAGGGATTTTGGGGACCCATCTATTGGACTTAGATGTAACTGTTGTGGATACTATGTGATAGAACACTAACCTTGGTGGTAATGTATTATTGATATTATCTCAAGAATCCAAATCATGTCTCTAATGTATAGGTCTCTATAATAAATGTCTCCATCAAAGAGTGTGCATGCGTGGTAATGTTATAAGAGTAGACCTCACTGGCATTGATAGTTAAACTAATATATAAGGTATGTGAAAAGAATTTGTGTTTAGAGTTTTTAGTGGTAATTTCTATACAATTGTATGTGGAGCAGGTACAAGATACTCATATAGAAGTACCTTAATCATAATAACTTGATTAGCATGTATATACTTAAAGCATTTGTGTAAAATGGAGGGAATGGCTTGAAGTTGTTGTATCCAAGGCATACCCAATAACATATCAAATGTTCTATAAATAGGTAAAACTATGAATCTAGTAGCCACATCTATGGTCCCAACCTATAATGTATATATGATATTACCAATGGAGCTCTAGACATGACCACTAAATCTATGATTAATTTTATTTGTTGAATAAATGTACTTATCTAAATATCCCAAGTGATGTAAAAGTCTAATATTATAAATATTTATTCTTGACCCATTTTTAACCATGACACTCCGAATAGGATGATGATCAATCTAAGATCTTAAAAATGGTGCATATAAATCTAATTCATTTCTAATGATCTCCTATTCTGATAAAGTGATAAGAGGCCTAGATGGAAATATAATATGATACACACCAATAATATTATGTAGAGGGTGTTTTCCCATTGTATGAGTATGATAAAATGTCTTTTGTCTCATTAGACATATGTTTTGGAAATGGATTAGAAATGATTTTCATTTCTTTAGCTTTAGTTGGTTGTGCTTTTGGAATTTCTATAGGGGTGTTCACATCATTGATATTAGTATTTATCAAATATTGGATTTTATGCCATAATCTGATGCATCTATTCATAGTATGGATAGGGGCCTTGTGATAATCACAAAGAAACATTGGATTCATAATTATTTGGAAGAGGCCTAGTCATATCAACATCTTTGATGGGATGGAGAGATATGACATTGTATTCCAAAATTTATTAGAGAACATGTATTAGTGATTTAGGAAGATTCATAAAAGGTATCCTTGGAAGAGCTGATAAAACCATATGAGGAGTTGGATTTGATGTTGTGTTAACTATTACCTTTTTCTCATTCTTGTTTTCAATGAGCCTTACATTGTATTGGGATTATTTGAACTTTTATTAATGGAATCCAATATGGTTTTGTACTTTAACTATCCCATGGTGATAATTTTGACTTCCCCTTTCTTTATTGTATGGCATAATGATGGAAACCTTGTGAATAATATATATTCATGTAACGATTGTAATAAACATTAATTGAATATGTCTTCAAATTCTCTATCTACCATGGGGATAGTCATCTTTTCTAATATGGTTTTATATCACAAGACATATTTAGATATTGGCTCACTATATGTTTTCTTTAGTTGAGCCACTTGAGCATAGGAAACATTGTAACTAATGTTATTGAAAAATTTGCAAAAAACATATCTTCAACTAGATTAAATGATGTAATGGATTTATTAGGAATATCATAGAACCATTGTGATGCATAGTCCTTTAGACTGAGGAAAAAATTAGTCAAGAGATAATCATTAGACACATAGTCCAAATATGTTGCGTTAAAAGTGCATATATGATGCTCTAGATCACTATTGCCATCACATAGAGTAATCATGGGTTCTACAAATCTAGTTGCAAATGTGTTGCCTCTATATGTTGTGCCACTAGTGTATGTAGGAGAACATGAAATTCCAAGGCATGAGATGGCCTAGTGAAACCTCACTCAAGATGTAACATCTTGGCCTATATATAATGGATGTCATGCATAAGCGATTTTACATATGGAGAGGAGGAATGCATACTAGCCATAGATTGTGTTGCCACTACTGTAGTTGCTTAGTTATAACATGTTATTTGAGAATTTGAGTTACCCCCATAGTAGGTGAAATAATATTAGAATTTATGAGGTTAGAGAATTGAGTCATATTGGACTTTTTAATCTCTTCTTGAAAAATATAAATAAGCTCATATTGCATATCTAAATGATTAGAAATGAAATTTTGCAATTGTCTTTTATTAGTCTCATCAAATGAGTTATGGAATTTTGTCATTGTAGTTTGGAAAGTAGGAAAACAAAAATTTGTGTATTTTAAAAATTATAAGAATCTAAAATTATACAATATTACATAACTAAAATAATGAAATGTCCCTGAGATTTTGAAATTAATGACTGAGCATTGAAAATAAAAAGATACAAATCTTAAGAGCATATATGGCTAGTGTTTTTACACTATTCAAAGTAAGTTAGGTTCACTAAATGATTTTTTTATTTTGGTAATTACTTAAAAACCCTAATTAGATAAAAATAGATGATTATTTAAATAAGGGAATAAAATACTATACTATCAATAACCAATAATTTGTTTGTTTGCTTAAAGTATAAATATAAATGGATTGTAAAGGGTGTGCATATCTATAAAATATGACTAAAATAGATAGGTGGAAGGATATAAAGTGATTTAGGAGTAAGGTAAAGTGTCATCAATAGAGAAAAGGTGTCAAAAACATTTTTAGACAATAGTGTAGCCCTCTTTTATAATAACACACTACGCTATAGACCTATTTTATAATTCTATTGACCCTATGTAGATGAAGTAATGAAATTTGGGCTAGAAATTCACTCTATTATGGGAATCCTATACTTATGTGATGGATAACTAGATCATCATCTATGTTTTAGTTTGACTAATTTCACTATAAAATCTTAAGCCTCCATGCTTTCAAGGATTTTGATGAACATGAGTGTAATAAGAATATAATTAGTGGGGTAGGTTGGACATGAGCTCAACATAGCATTTTCTATGTTTTTCCTACATACCAATACCTTGAAAGGGGATCAAGTCCAATGTAGATATCCAAATCTAAGTGTTGGTGCAAGTGAGAGTGATGCTAGCATGGCTAACTTTGACTACCAATTTGAATGCTTTAAGTATTACTTGAGACTATAAATCTAAGTTAGACTAAGATCTTGGTTGGTTTAGATGGATGTATGTAGAAATAAGGGTAAAGAGGGATAAATAAACTTAATTTACAAAACTATTTTTAAGCTTGTTGATGGGAATTGTCATCTATTTTCCATCTAGTGGATAAATGAATGATATTGGTATTGATATAGTGTTACGGTGCTTTTTGATACATTAAATGAGTCTAAGCCAACACTACAACACTTTGGGGAGTTGAAAAATATCTTGTAGGGGTGAAAGAAACTAAATCTCAATATCATTTCCCCCTTTGCCAATACCACACTGCATTATAGACCAAACGGGTTACACTATTGTCTAGGTGGTTGTCACATGTTAAAAACAATCAGGGATGATAATTTGATGGCTTAATATGGATTTTGGTATGTATGGGTAGGGGTAGACATGAATGAAAGATGGAAAAAAAAAGGCCCTATAAAGGGTCTAGGGATAAGCTAAGGATATTTTTGTCTCAAGTGACACTCATTGCATTAAATGACATTTTATACGACTACAGTATGGAAGTGCAAACATGATAATCTAGAGTGATCATCCAGTCATATAACCTATGTTTACAAAGATCATATAATATGGATGCCCCCAAATTCATGTTGACATGAGTAGAGGGAAGGCCCAACACCCACAAGTGCATCATGTATCTATGTATGTGTATGTAGGAATAAATGATAAGTTATTCTTTAATATGAAGCTAACACATAGATGTCAAGGAGATACGAGGATATGTAGTTGTTAAATGTGTTTTAAAATTCTTCAAAGTTTTTTTTGTATTTTTTATGATGAGGAAATATCATCCTATGATCTCATCCAAAGTATTATCATAGGTATATCCCCATTCATAACCTAGTGTATGTATATATTTAATATCTATCACTATAGTATCTGTGATGCTCGACATATGTATAATGGCACTCTAGGGTTGTGAAGTACCAATAGAAGGAATAAGGGTTCTTAAAACCCATATCTATGTATTTAGTATTTTTTTGTAAGAGAAATAGTAGTAACATGTTTAGGTGATCTAGATATATGAATATGGTGTGTATAAGATGAGGATTCTATGGAACATTCTATTTGCCTTTGATGTAAAGGTCACTCAAGTACTAGATTCCTAGTAAAATGGATTTATTATTTCTTATGCTTTTCTGATGTGTTAGACTTAAAAGTTTTGATAATTAATTATTTCAATATGAATTTCTCTTTTTCAAGAAGATGCTTATATGGGATATTAGAAATTAAAATTACCCAATTGGCCTGAATGTATTTAACACACCCATGCACTATAGAACATACTAATTGAAGAGTGTGTATCCATGGACATCCCAATAACATGTCAAATATATTTGTATAAGGTATAACTAATAAAAAAGAAACCACATGTGTGAGATTGACCTATAAAGGTATATCAATATCTCCAAGAACCTTTTGGGATGTCCCATCAAATGCTCTAATGGATCTAGTAGAAGGGTGTAAATTGTGATGAGTATAACCGAAATGTGTAAGTAAATTCATTGTGCAAACATTTTTTCTTGTACCATTATCAATAATAAAACTATGTATATGGTGTTTATAAAGGCATATTAGAATGACTAGAGAATGAATATCATATTCATCATCCTTTATTTCACTATCATCAAAATAAATGGTAGGTTTGATAACCACATGAGGTATGTGTTGTGTATGTACCAATGACCCCATATATTTACTGTCCATAATATTATAGAGGAGGATGTGCACTATATTCCATTTAAACTTTTTGTTCTATTTTGGAATGCCCTTGCAAAGGATTATTAAATATTTTCTATTTATGGTTATCTCCAAGTTGTGATCCTAATTCCTTTGGAGGATCATCAAATTTAATATCTTGGCCATCGATAAGGTATTAGATCTTATGCTTCAAGGTGAAACATCTATCCATAGAATGCCCAAGGCCTTGGTGATAGTCACAATAAGAATTTGCATCATATCCTTTGGGTAGAGCTTTAAATAAAATCAACCTCTATAAGAGGATGGACTTATATATGATGACACTCTAGCAACTATGGGAGTAATGAATAAGGATGCTCAGGTAAACATGTAAACTATCTCCTTTATGTATTAAATAGGATAAGTCAATTAGGTTATTGTGCAACTGTATTAACCATGGTGGTTGTTTCCTTATCAAGAGCTTTTACTTTATAACTTGGTCTAATTGTAAATTTTTTACTAGCTATAGATGCATTTGTTGTGTTTGATACTACTTGAGCTTATTTAATGACATAAGTTTTATTTCACGGTCCCATACACCATGGTGTAAGTCATTCAAATATTTAAATTTAGAAAAAAAACAATAGACACATGTAAAAGAGCATGTAAAATTTGCTTGAATATGTCTTTCCACTCTTTGTACGCCATAGGATTGGTCATTTTAGTTACCATTATCTTATGGGTAAGTGTACAAAGTTAGGGGACAAAAAGTGGCCTACCTATGGACATGATTTTCTAGAAATTTCATAAATATTAATTTATGTAGATAATTTGAGATATCTACACTCTAAATTTGAAGATGGTGTAAGAACATAAAATGTAGAATTTTGAGTCTAGTTTTTAAAACACTAATTTCTTTTGAAAATGGTAAGTAAAACTATTTAAAACATCTAAAATTTGAAGAGGAACTCCTATTTTTTCATTAAAGTAGAGTAGATAAATGGTCATGTGGTGCACCACTTTTTTAATAGAGTTTAATATTATTTGAAACCCTTTAGGAAAAATTTAGATAAGATTTTTTTAGTTTTTTCAGTGAATACCTTTTTTTTTAATTTTTCAAGAAAATAAATCATATAAACTAATAATAAATTGATAGCCGTCTATGTGATGCACCTAACTACTTCAGAAAAAAAGAATGTTTTTTTTTGAATGTCTATATAATTAGGCGTAGTTTGTGACCATATAATTTGTTTTTAACTTGGATAAATTAACAAAAAAGTAAATAAACATGTATAAGCATATACGTTTGTGACATGTAGTGGCCTAAAAATGGTATAATTAGAAATCAACATAGTTTTAAACCTTAACTTAATCCAAAAATTATAAAAGTCATATTTTTGGAAAGAGGGGAGCGTGATAGTCATGATGGTATTAAGTTATTGAATTTTTACATTCAAATTCATAGTGTATCTGGTGATCATATTTCATTATTTTAATCATAAGTCTTGGAATTGGTTGTAGATTGATATGTCCAAGCCTTGGGCTCAGGAATCCAATCCATTCTTGAGCCAAAAGGCAGGGAATTTGAATTCAAATTCAAATAGCATGATCAAATTAATAATCTATTCATGATATTAATGAATAATTAACTTAATTATTAATGCAATATAATTAATTTAAAATGTGATCATGTTAATAAATTGATTGCATTCTATATTTACAACACCCAAAAACCCAAATTTGAATTTTGACATACTATAGGAGACATTAGACATAGTAGTCTTAAGAAAAAAAATTGGTTGATTAATATTATTATTTTTGACCAATGTTCTTCTCAAGATTCTATAAAATTTAATTATAATTGGAGATGCATTAACCTATGAATCAATTTATTTCTCATTTGACATGAGTTTTATCTTCCTTAAAATGTAGATATTCCTAGTTCATCCTAGACATGGTCAAGAAGTCAAAAGTTGGTTTTTGGTGATCCACTAATCCAAATCACACATAATTTGTTAGATTTTATTTATATTTCATTTTGTACAAGATTAAATAAATTATATTATGCAAAAATCAGTTGGAGTTTAAGGATCCTATGACCAAGTACTAACACACCTAGAGTATTAGGTTCAAAAGAGAGTTAAGTGATATTATAAATGTTAAAGGATTAGTTATTTAAAAATTTTGTAGTTGAAAAGGAATTTATAGTCTTCACAATATTCAAATGGTGTTTTGGAACAACAAGAAATAAATTAGGGGTAATTGTATTTGGTGTTAAGAGTCTAAAATGTTTGAAAAGAGGCTTAATTTGGTTAAACAAGATTACATTAGTTTTTGTTGATAATTGGTGATTTTTGGAACTTTTTAAAAACATTTACAAACTTTGTAGTATAATATAAGTCTCTAATTAGTTTTTTTGAGTCAGTAAGTAAAGATCTATAAGAATCTATTTTCAAGGTATATCAATTTGTTAACACTGTATTTTGCATATAATAAGTTGTCTTTTGTCAAGTTTATAGATGTCATAAACATATGTGCCACAAACATACATGCCAAAAACATACATACATTATTATATAATTAATTTTATCATGAGATGTCATAAAATGTAGTTTTTAAACCTATAGTAAAAAATTAACCTTTGGAGTACCAATCTAGTTGTGCATTTGAAGTAAATTGGGGCTATTCCGAGCCCCTTCAACCCAATTACATGACTATAAAATGTGATTTGGGGGTTGATAATCTCCAATAACTAGCTCAGTTGAAACAAAGAAAGATAATTCATTTATATTCAATTTCTACATGTATAGAATGTGATTTTGAGCTCAATAAACTTGAAGTCATCAACTAATGAATTCAAATGTTGATTAGTTTAATTATGGAGGTATTTAGGGTTAAAATGGTCCATTTTAATGTATTTTAAATTACATATTCAATGTTATTTAGATTGAAAATTAACCCTAATTTCATTTCATATATAAATAACCAAAGATTTGATTCATTTAATCTAAGAGGTATTTGAGGCCAATTTGAACCCCTTTGTAGACACAAATAAAATGCACGAATAGTTACAGTTGACACAAAACACTTATTTTGACCCCCTTGGGTAAGAATATTTATTAAAACCCCTTAAAACACGCATTTAACCCAATACACATTTATTTAAATTAACTAGGTAAATTAAGCTAAATAATCCTATCTACACCTTACCGTAACTGAACCCAAGGCTAACTTAGCCATGCCTCCTAAACCATTTCTTCCACATGACCATAATACCTTAAACAAGATTGAACCACATCCAAAGTTCTTAATAGCCAAAAATAAATGCAAAATACTATTTTGTGCACATTAGCCTATTTCTACCTTAACTAATATTGGTCACCCCTTGATCAATGTTGGTTAACTAAGACCAACATCAGTTAGTTAAGGCTACCCCAAGAGCCTTGCTAGAGTGGTTGAATAATTTGATCAAGAACTAGAACTCTTTTGTAAATATGGGATTTATAACAAACTAGATAACTAGTCCATAGTTTAGGTAGTGATTAATTACCTCAATATTAAGGATTCAAGCACCATTACTCAACCCATTTTGTTTCAAGTTTCAAATCAACTCACATGAAACTTCAAGACATCTCCAAGCTAGTAAATCTATAAAAAACAAGTATCCTATACCTGTTACTACTTTAGTATTTAGTTTTGGTAGCTTATTACCTTAATTCCTTTTTACTCTCTCCCCACACTCTCTTTTATGTTGGAGTTCTATAATTTTGAACACTTCATTTTACACCAAATACCCACTGATCATTACCAATCATTTGAGAGTCAAATCTATGTATTTTGTAACTCTAAGACCCCATTCTATCTTGGTAACCATAAACTAACCCCAAATAGACCATAAATCTCCTCTGTAACCAACCCAAAATCTCCATTTTCCCAAAGCCAAAATTATGATAAAACACATAGTGATCGACATCATTCACCATTGATAGGGATCTATTTTCCCCAACTGACATCGATTATCCTTAATGGGTATCAATTAGTATATGTGTAATTATTTTCCCTAAAAAAAGTAAGTTAAAATCACCCATCATCACTATCCTAAAATCTATTTTTTTGAATTATGTCATAACATAGAGTCAAACATTTTTATGAATCGAGTTTTAACACTTTAACATTTCTTTTAAAAAAGTTAATGTCATTTTTTTAAAGCACTCATTTATATTGAAAATCATTTACTACATTAGGATTATGTACTTTTAAATGAGTGGATTGATATCCTTCTAGTATAGTCATGTACTTCTTGGGTCTAGCACTTGATAGGCAATCCACACTCCAATATTACTAATCAATCCCATTTCTAGTCTCATTTTTATTTTAGGTCATTCCTCCCAAGCGAAAGAGGAGTTATTCATATTGTTTGGATCATGAAACACATAATTACATCTAGGTTCATCTATAAATTTTTATTTATTTAAGTTTTAGTTATTTTCTAAAACCAAAAAAATAACACAAAAACATAGTGAAACATTCTAGCATACCCGACGAGACCCTAGAGTTTCCTTGGGTTCATATTTATTTTATGACATTCTAGTTGAATTAGTTAAATAATCATTAATTTAAATTCTTTGTTTATGAAAGTAAAACATTATTTTCCTCATTTCTAAAATTGAAAATAGTAAACATTAAATTACCTTATTTTTCAAAATCAAAATCAAGTACTTGTTCCCATTACTTTCTTAGAAAAGGAAAATCATTCATTTTCCTTTTATATCTAAAAAATGAAAAGGTATTCATCCCAAGATAGTACTTACATCCTCATTCTACATTTAGCTGTATTCTAGTTATTTTTTTACTCATTCAAAGAGAATAAAAATTTCTTTTTAGGTTTAAAATCAACCTTCATTCATTGATTACTTGCATGGTTAAATCACATAGATTAAGTAATTGGTAAATCAACTGTAGCAATCACTTTTGTCACACACACATACCGAACCACTCATACAATTAATTCATCAAGCATTGACATAAAGATCAACTAGGATTTCATTATCTAGAAGTAAACCTTCACCCTTGGCTATCCTACATGGACTTCACTACCAAGGGGAGAAACCAAACCTTAGTACACTAGCTAATTATAAACTATGGTAATTTGGTGCATCTTATCTAAGCACCTAACGCCCTCATCATTGTGGTATTTGAAATGATGGGTTAGGACCCGATATCAAGCCATGCACCAATTCTAATACATATATCCTATGAACTTAAAGAACCCCAAAATCATATATAAACTTTTTAATCTTTTACCCATTTCGAAAACCAAGTGTAGTCTCATAAACTTCTAAAATCAAGGCATAAGCCTAAAAGTGAGATAAAATGAAATCTAGGATCTAACATACTCTTAACATGTGTGTAATTTCCTTAAATTGTTTTATTTTTTATCTCTTTTTTATTGTGTGATTTTGTTTCCAAAAAAACATCCAAAGATTTTACCATTCATTACATGATCTTGAGAAGCCAATAACCTAGAGACTGAGCAAAACAAAACCAATTTCCCCACCAACCATCTTCTTATTCATCCATGGAGCACACTCTAGATGCAAAATGTTTTCCCAACCATTTTATGAGTCCTAATATGCCTTGGTTTTTTTCTTGAGGAGATATGAACTTTACCAACCTCCTTGATAACAACCCTATGGCCCTCAAGCACTATATTTCCATAATTTCAAATCATGGGCCTACTTTGGTTCCTTATATTGAACCACCTTTTGGCATCCCAACTTACCTTATGGGTTCTAATTTGGTTTCCACAATCTCTACCACCCAATCCATTGTGACCTAATCTTCCTCTTCCACAAAGAATCATTCAACCAATATTACCCAAAACCAAGATTCCTTTCCACCAACCAATGCCTAGTCACCCTTTACCTCCACTAACCCCATCACCAACCAATCAAATGTAGGGACAACTCAACCCATGGAAACCCAAGCACCACTTACTATTAGGATGCCTTCCACTAGTATTATTTCCTTACCTCTATCCAATTGAAACCCAACATCCTCTACCCCTTTGCAAAAAATAGTGGTTTCCATACTATCTACTCTCCCACCCTTAAGTACTAAGATGATTACACATCTTCAACCAACCAATCCAACCATTACCATGACCCAAAAAATGACTACTACACCTAACCCAAGATATATCCCAAACACATAATGATACATGCCTCTTCTATCTTCTCAACCCTTCATGGCCAATTACTAATAAGTAGACTTTACCTAAGCTTCTATCAATTACCAATACATTTCAATCTCATAACCCCATCAACACATACATTAAAATTATATGGGTGCACCACAAATTGACCTCATTAAAATGTTGATGAACAAGATGACAATTATAGAGACATCCATTTCTAGAGCCCATACTATTTTATCCTATGATCAAATTTGTAATGAGCCCATCCACCATTCCATACCAATCCATCCTTACCCCACACATTGGGAACTTCCCAAATTTTCTAAATTCTTAAGTAAGGAGGACCCATAATAATACCTAAGATAATTTAGTCGTGAATGATATCTAATTACCTATTATGATGGTCTTCTACTTCAAACCTTCCCCATATCTTTATCTGGACTTGTGTTATACTAGTATAGTGACATCACTAGGAACTTTTTTCTTTCACTCAACTTTATCAAACCTTCTTGAACCACTTTTGTATCAACATCTCCAAGAAAGTATATATAACTAACTTATATTACATTTGGAAATTTGAGGACAAATCTATTATTTACTTTGTTTCTCACTGAAGAGTGTTGATCAACCAACTCTTTTTATCCTTACCCCAAATAAATTTAATTGAACTTTTCTCTTGAGCATGTCTTAAACATAATTCATCCACCCCATAGGTTCAAACATTATAAAAATTTGATGAGGCATTTACCATGGATAAAAAGTTTTAAATTCAATCAATTGATGAGGGCAAACTTGAGTTAAGAAATAAACATGCTAGTTTAAAATCTACCAAAGCTTCTTCTGAACCCTCAAACCATTATAAATCCAAAGGAAAATCCAATTTCATTGTACATAAAATATATCCTCCTATAGTATTAAATCAATCGAACCCATCCACTTCTTTTAACCAAAATTATAAATCCCAAAACCACTTTGTGAAAAAATAATATACTCCACTAGGGGAGCCTTATGCTTCAATTTTGGAAAAATTATTGAAGGCATCCTTAATCCAACTTCTTCCAATCACACCACCTCAATAATTTGATTCCTCCCATCTTATATGAATTTGGTATAAGGAAAATGAGATATGTAATTTCCACTATATCATTGGGCATAGTGTTGATAGATGTAAAACATTTAAAAACATAGTCCAAGACTTGATTTACAAGGGTTAGATCGTAATGGATAACCCAAATGTGCCCCCCAACCAAGTGCTTAACATCTTCCAATAACCATTCCCAAATCACCCACCTCATGTAAACAAATGAGCATATGAATGTGAAAACATCCCACAAACATGAGGTTCATATGGTTAATGTTGTTCTTAATGAATTTATAGTTGATCAAATCATGGCCCAAAAATCCAATTCTTATCCACTTAATTCCATAGTATAAATACCTATCTTTCCTTCAAAAATCATAATGAAAGAATAAACGACCATTCCTTCTCCACTTACTTCCATAGTGAAATCACCCATATCTCCTTTAGAAAGTATAGAAAAGGAGGAAACCATCACTCCTATGCCATTTTATTCCATATCATATCTATCTCCCCTTCCTTTGAAAATAATATCTAAGGAAGAGATCATCTCACCTATTCCTTCCATAAAGTAATTTCCCACCAATTCTTTAGAACCATTGATAGAAGAAAAGGAAAATGTGACCATCCTAGTTTTGCATTCACTTGGTCCATCCTTAAAAACCACCACTAAGAAATATAAGCCTATCTATAAACAATTTTCAAGGTTGGCCCAAAATATAGATTTTTTATCTCAACCACATCTTGATCAGGCCATGTTTTGGCACCGCCTTGGACTTTCATACCCCACCAAAAAGCAGTCACCAACTAAACCATTATCCACCCAAAATTTCAACCTCAATAAATGAGATCACCACTACCTCAACAAAACTAAAAAAATTTCACATCCCAAACTTCACATAAACCAATTAACCCAACTCCTTTAAAAAAGAACAAATCAAATCCCATTGCCCCATTAAAACATGCCAAAAACCTAGGTGTCCTTTCAACTAAAAATATCACCCATCATCCTTTGAAATTATAATTAACACCATTAATCCCACCAAAAAATCCACACAATAAACAATTAGGGAGGATTAAACCATCTAGGATTCAAAAACCCAAAACCATTTTACTTCCCATTTCAACTTTATTCTCCTTTTCTATGTCCACATCCCTCATCCATTTTAAAACCTCACCCTTCCACCTTGTTAAGAAAGATAATCCCTCTAACCATGAAACCACAAGTCCAACCTCCTCTTCTAGCCACACCTACACCCATTCATACTAAAACCTCAACTTCAAACCCATCTACTAAATGTATTACACAAACTAAAGCTCCATTTACTAAACCTACCCCTAAAAAGGTGTCTACCCAAATAGACAAATCCAAGACCTCCACCTCCTTACCACCATTACTTTAACCCTATTCTAATATATTGAAATTTTTTTTATAAACTTTATACATAACATTATCTCCCATCAAACCATTTGACGCTCTTATCCCAAAACTAGTTTGGTTCAATGACAAATTAATCTATGCATACCATAGGATAGTTGGACATGAGACAAAGAACTATAAATATATTCAATACATAATATAGAAGCTATGTGACATGGATTATTTTTTGACATAGGAAATTCTTATTATCCCACCACCAAGATAAAAAACCAAAACTACCACCCCACGTAAACCTATCCCCAAACTATCATCCAGGAGTACAGTGGAATTGAAGTAACCTACTAGCCCACATAATTTATAAATTGATGTCATCCATGTGGTCACTTGATCACAATCCCAAAAGGATAAATGGAAAGATAAGGTATCTATCCATTGGACATACCCTTGTTATATATAAGCACCCCAATTACCTTCACCAAATCATAATGTTTCTATCTTGGGTATACCCCAATCCACCCCATCTAGACTAATACATAGGTTAGTTCTTAAGAAAATTTACCAGACCTCGATGAAGATGAATTTTTATGAGTTGATCCAAACCTCACCCAAACACCACTAATATATGATGGAATCCTTAAAATCAATTGAGGTTCAACTCAAAGATCCTTGACTTTTAGAAGCCCTAATGGGAACCCTTCATCTATATGCCTTCATCACATTATAGGATTTAATGATACCCCTATCCATCTACATGATCTAGATCCTTCCTTGTTTATAACCAGCCACATCAACCAACCCTAGATCCAAATGGTTTGATTGATGGGGAATTTAACATAAATATCATTTCCTCCCATACCTATGATCAACATAAGCTCCTAGAGAACATCATGTTTTAACCCACTATCATACTCTAGTTTTTTAATAACATAATGAAAACTACCTTGGGGATGGTTTTCCTTCATATAAATTTGATACATCATACTCTTCTTGATCTCTTATATATTTTGAAATGAGACTTTTAGTACAACATATTTCTTGGATGCCCTTGGATACGTACCATAGGTTATGTACCATCAACTTTGCATAGGTGCCTAAAGTTTGAACATGAGGGTCATGTTCATGTCATTATAGCTAACTTACCACCCAAATGATGTTATCATCCCATTAAAGGATGTATCCGCTTCATCCTCCATCAACCAATATTCTACATGCTCATCCATACCTTCTTCCCAAATCTCTATGAAAGACCCCTTGGAATCCATAATCTAACATATCTTAGCTAGGGAATATCACCTATTGACTCTGGATTTCCTTCCTACTCCCAAAAAGTATGGAAATCTTGATCAACATCCTAGATATGATTCCAATGTTGGAACCATATTTCCTTTCAATCCTCCCAACTACCAAACCAATTTTATCTTCTATTAAATTTTTCACCTCCAATTTATCTTTCCTGGATAAACTAGAGATTTCCCAAACATACCTTCATTAGTGTGCTTGGAAATAATTCACTTTAGGCTATTATGATCATGTACCTCATGATATTCTCCCATGTAGAAGTCAAAATCCTCATAAGTGACATGGTCTTGGATTCATCTAACTAGAAGAGCCAACCAACTTACCTTTCATCATAATCATGAAGGAAGAAATCTCATCCTCACCAAACCCTTATTCTTTAAATTTTGATGATCTCAATTCCATCCCTCTTAACTTTTTTTTGACCAATATGATTAGTTTGGGACCGCTAATTTATCAAACTAATAGGGAATGTAGAAACAGTATTTTGACTTATTTTGAGATGGTTTAAGATGATTCTCCTACCACTAATATTATCCAGTGTTAGGATGATGATTCCCTTCTCACCTATCTTAGTGCTTAAAATTCCTCCCTTCATAAATCCCTTCTTTCTGAAACATCGACCATGTTAAATAAAGATACCATTGAAATCAACTTGGGCACTCAGGATAACACCCATGTAATCAAAATTGCTTAATCCTTAGATTCTTCGAAGTGTTAGTATTTATCTTATTTTTTGCATACACTTATAATAATATTTGCTTAGTCTTATAGTGATATGCCAAGAATTGACCCTTCCATAGTCATCCATAACATTACCACCAACCTTGATGACAATCTTGTTAAGCAAAAGCTTATAAGGATGCACCCTCACATTGCCCTTCTTGTTAAAGAGGACCTTTAGGATCTCTTATCCCTCAACCTCATCCAACCCATTGATTATCCCCAATGGGTATTGAATTCCATTTATATCACTAAATAAATAGGGGGACTTCTTATTCTCATGAATTTTCATGATCTTAACCTTGCTTATCCAAAATATGACTTTTCTTTGTCAAGTATTAACCAGATTACTGATCCTAACTTTTATCCATGAGATACTATAACTTATGGATGGATTCTTTGGCTTTAATCAAATCTATATCACCCCAAAATAAAAACATAAAATTGCCTTTATGATTCCATGGGGAACTTTCTGCTATAAGGTCATGAATTTTGGTCTAAAGATCATTGGTACAACCTATAATTGTTCCATGACCTACATCTTTCATGACCTCATCCATAAAATTATGGAAGGCTATATAGATGACCTCCTTAATAAGTCTAAATGTCATAAAGACCATTTGGTAATACTTAATATTATCTTCAAATGCCTTATCCACATTCATGTTTACCTCAACCTAAAGAAATACATCTTTAGGGTCTTGTCAGGTAAACTTCTTGGATTTATTATTTATCTTCATGTAATATAAGTTGATCCTGCTAAATTCAAATTAATCGTGAACATTCCTCCTCCTACTAACCTTAAATAAATTTGCATTTTATAGGGGAAGATTCAATCCTTTTGTTGGTTCATCTCTTAATTAACTCATAGATGTTAGCATTTTCATCACTTCCCTAAGAATGACATCTCCTTTAAGTGAAATGAATAGTATTGAAAGGAATTTGAATCACTCAAAGGATACATAATTTCCCAAACTATTCTTATCCTTCCAAAAGAGGACTAACTCTTCTATGTTGATCAACATAAGGATTAGGTAGTATACTTATAATTCAAGAACTTATAAAATATGAGACTCATCATACCCATACCAATACTTTTTGCCTTTGTTTAGTCATTGTGGCTTCCAAACTCTTTGACGACCTCCTTAACCATAAAAACTTTGTCATCACAAATGCCGACCCCCTCATGCACATGCTTTCTAAGCTATATCAAAATTAGAATATGGGTAGATGGATCATGATTTTAACCAATTTTGATCTTAATTTCCTTCAACAAAAGTTACTCAATGGGCAAATCATTTATCATTAATTAGTTGAATCACATTTATATGATAAACAAACTTCTAACTTTGAGTTTCCCGATGAGTCCATCACAACTCTCTCTCTCAAGAAAACATTACTTATCAAATGACCATGTTATTTTATGGATTCTATTATCAATGTGTTTGGGGTGATATAATCATCCTTATCCCCATTGATGGTGATCCTTTTCCATTATCCTTCAAACTTGACTTTTATTTCACCAACAACATGGCTAAGTATGAGACCCTAACTCTAGGTCTCCAAACAACTTTGTCATTGGGAGTAAAATTGATCAATATTTTTGGTGACTCCTAGCTTGTGGTCAACAAAATCAATGGTTCCTACTAATGTAAAAATTATGTTTTACATAAATATAAAAAAATGGTAGATGTATTATTGATTTGATTTGATCATTAACTTATTCAATCCACTCTATGTTTGATGAACAAGATCACCAATACTATGGCTTCTCTTGCTTCTAAAATATTATATGCACATTCTAATTCCAAACTCTTTGTCACTATCCACCAACTTAACCAACCTTATTATACCAAATCAGACACCCTTCCATATGTATTATGGAGGAAACCCAACCCAATATTTGGTATAAACAAATCTTTGACTACCTTACCTTATCCATAATCCCTTCCTATCTCTTTAGAAATAGTAGAAAATATTTTATATAGAGTATTTATTGATATAACATACTAGGGGGAATTTTTTACAAAGGAGGCTTTGATGGTATTCTTTTTAAATGACTACATACTCATGAAATCTCTCATACAATCAAAGAAACACCTGATGGGATTTATAGAGGATAATTTCTTGGTTTAGCTATTATTAAATTCATCCTCCACCTTAGAAACTATTGGCCTACCCTTCATCAAGACTGTTGTGCATATGTCAAGAAGTGTGTCAAGTGTCAACAACATGCTAACTTACATCATGTTCCTCATCATGGGATTCAAGTCTTTAAGTATTTTTGGCCCTTTTCTCAATGGGGGTTAGATATCATTGGTGAAATCAACCCTCATTCTTCATAAATGCATCATTAAATCATCACCATAATATAATATTTAACCAAATGGGTAGAGTCTATTCCCTTTGTTTGAACCAAAGGCGATAAAATTGTCAACTTCATTAACCATCATATCATCTACCACTTTGATGTTTCTCACAAAATCATCATTGATAATGAAAAATCATTTTAAAATAAGGAAGTAAATAATATTTGAAACACATTTGTCATTAATTTATGTTTATCATCTCCATATCATCCACATGCTAATGGAGAAGCTAAAGCCTCTAACCAAAGACTTAATAAAATGATAACCAAAATGTTCAATGAGTTATGTAGGGATTGGTACTTACACATTTCCTTCACTTTATGGGCATATCAAACCTACATTCAAATTCCTACAAGTACCACCCATTTCTCACTTATCTATGGTGTAGAGGTTATCTTGCCTCTTGAAGTGCAAATTCCTTTCCTTCATATATCCCTAAAGGATATCATCTTAAAAGTAGACTATCATCAAGAATGTCTAGCCCAACTTGAGCTACTTAAAGATAATCATTTATCCATGCTTAACAATTATCATGTCTATCAAAATTGAATCAAGCACAATTATAACACGTACCTAAGAGAGTGATATTTAAATATAGGAGACCTCATCTTAAAGGAAAATCCACATGTAACTAACATGGAAAGAAAGAATGAGGGTGAGATTGATTTCAATTGGCTTGGACCATTTATCATAATGCATAATTATGGGTCAAGAGCTTACTAATTATCATCCCTTAAAGGAAATCCAGAACCCAATCCCCATAATGCTTCACATCTATGACTATTATTTTGTTAAAACAATTTCTACATCATTTTATGTCTAACTTAATATCATTCCTTGTTTTACAATCTTATCACCTTCCTCTTCTTACTTTAAGGGTAACCAATTAAAGTAAAAAATCATATGATTATCCATCATATTTTTGGCCTAAATCTTAAACATAATAACCATAACTCTACCCATGACATGATTCTTATGGTTGAGTTTTCACCTTTGTAACATGGATCTTCATGGTCATTTTCTCTTAAACATCCTCTCACTCACCTTTCAATATTATTGTGATGTTGTTTTGACCTCATAAATGTAAACCTTAGGCCTACATTAAAAAGTCTATGTCTATAACAAGCAAAACAAAAAAAACTATCTTATGGATTATATCTAAAATTACAGACTGCTCCCTTGAAGGATAGCTACCAAAATAACTCAAAATTGATTAAAAAAATATAGATTATTTCCTAGAAGGATAAATATCAAAATCAAACAAATTAAAATGTTAGACCACTCTCTTAAAGGATGGATAAGTCAAACATTTGTTAAATTAATCAATCACATGGAAGCTTCTTGATTTGATCAACTTCCCCAACCTCTCAAATAAAATAGCATTGAAAAGACCCATAGTCAAAATTCAAAAAAACAAAAAAACATTATATTAAAGGTTCAATTATTTTTCACAAAAGTAATATCAGACCTCTCGCATCAATTATTCTATACCAAAATAAGACATGGACTTGTTTATAATGGTTCTTAGGTCACATATAGAAGAGGCAAGTTATCCCCACAAGAATGATCCACTATCATTCATCCCCCCTTTTAATCCTCTACAAGTCAAGAGATTTTAAGCTTACTTGACACTATGTGATCGAGATACGTATTAAATAACCAAAAAATCATAATGCAAAGAATGAGAAGGGATTATGTTCATAAGCCAATCTGTCTTACTATTTTCGTCCTTCCCAATGAAAGAGAACCACATCTCATTCTTCTTCATCACACGTACTTATTATTTCTTTCGCTAAGGAATTTGTCTTTTTGTTGTTTAACATTATTCTCTCATTTATTTCCTCTTCTTACATATAGCATTTTACCCAAATTAATCTATATGTTTAGGTGTTATTAAACATTTTAAATCTTCTCTTATCTAATGTATTACAAATAAATAACATCATCATATCAAATACATTTTATAACATTGTGTTTTATTATATGTTGTCACATTTTATTTTATTAACCATTCATATCATTTATATTAGTTGTTTTTTATTATCATGAAAACATTATATTTACCATAGTCATTATAATCAACATAATTAAATCATATCCATCATCTCATAACCAAGTCCTACATTATCCAAATTATTCATCATCATACTTTATTTATGCTGTATGAATAAAAAAAACATCTCATATTAGTTTCTAACATCATAAGAGCTAATCAATCTTGTTTATCACTAAGTATAATTAAAATTAATCTACCACATAAAATTCATAACAAATTTTTATCATGAATGAATCAAGTAGCATTTAATCATTTCTCTAACTAGATAGATGAATCAACTAAATCACACATGCATCTAAGTATGGGATCGCATGCATTCATTAACTAAATATCCACATCTTAAAAACTAAGTCAATCATGCACTTAATAAAGGAAAATGTTAAACCATAATACATAAAAATGTCATCATAGTATCATAAACATGGATCATCACATAATGCTAAGATCAAATAAGCATAAATCAACCATCAAATCATACATAATCACCAATAATATCATAACTCAAACCAAATGATGCATATGTGTGTGTATAATCTCCATGTCTCTCTTAAAATTATATATACATCTCACTACATCATATCACTAGATAAAATCAAATGCATAATAGTAAAAAAAATAATAATATATGGTATAGGGGAACTACTATCCCTTGGACCCTATCCATCACTCTACCCTCTTTATGCCCTTGTAGATGTTGTGATACCATTGGGTGTAGTACTGCCAAGTCTCATCGATGTCACCTACTCTACTAGATGCTCTATGTACTAAGGCACATCTAAAACCCTTATAATAACATGAACCTCATAATATTTGTGCTCCTCTACTATCACAACATATCTCATCACTATTTTAGTCTAAAGTGGTCTCATTACTAATCCACTATGTGATTATCCTCCTACCTACCTCAAAACATCCCTCTTAACTATCATTAGAGTCAACTATGCCTATAACCGATCCCTTTCCTACATGATAGTAACTAGCTACCCCCATGTAGAGTCTCTCTCTTAAGTGATGGTGTCTATTTATGCCTAGAGACAATCCCTTTCATGGGTCCTCACTGATAGATGTCCTCATGTTGTGTCTCTCTTCTGAGTCATGTATGTAAGAGATTATTGAAAAGATACCTATGCTACTCTCATAATATCCCTCTATATAGTAATTATCTATAATTTAGGTGAATTTTCTTTTATATGTACCTTCTCACTCTCATCCTCATCCTATCCATCATCCCCTCCAACATTAGGACCCTATCCTCTATATCCACCAACTATAGTAGGGTGTCATATTTTCATTAAAGAAATATAATTAGGATGAGAAATAAATAATAAATTCATTAGAAATATGACTTTTGAGAAGAATAAAATTGTGAAAATTAGTGAGTAGATAGATCTAACAATTTTTAAAAACATCCAAGTGTCAAAATCAGCCCTAGACAATAGCATGTCTAGTTAGACAATAACACTGTGCACTAGTGTCTAAGGTAGTGCATTATTATCCCCCTTAGAATATCTAAAAATTATTTTTGGGTTTTGTAGATCAGGTATGATTCTAGCTATGGTCTATATTTAGAGTCTGATTGATTAATATTTTTTATTATATATATTCTTTCCTCTAAAAACTATAGGTTTTCATGCGTGTAAGTGTTTGAAAGAACACCATGAGAAAAAGGGGTTACTGGGGTAGGTTGGATGTGACCTCAAGAACCCATGTACTGAGTATTGACTGATACAATTGAATTCTAAGTGCTGGTGAACTAAATTAAACCCTATGTAGTTATCCAAATCTAAGTGTTGGTGGAATTGCAAGTGAATTCTAGAATGCCTGAGTGTGAATGCATAAGAAGATGCCTTGGAGGCCACTTGATATTTGTATACTTATGCTATTACTATATTATAGAATGCATGGGATGAATAAATAAAATATTGGAAGAATTGAGTGCTTTACCTTAATATGAAGTGGTGTTTTTTTATGTTTCTCTATGATTATGTGTACCTAGAGTGTAAGTGTGTCCAAGTAGTGTTTATATAGCATTATAAAAAAATGACTTGGGAGGGTGACTTAATAATAGGTATAGGACAACCCTAATCCTCTTAGGAAAATAATAAATTACTTTTTAGATGGTGTAGAGACCTAAACCACTAAGGGATTGTGACATAATGTGTCTCATGCAGTGTTTGATAGGCTTGGGTACTATTTTTGACTGTTATGTAACTAAAAGTGGATCAAAAGGCACCTAAGGTGGTTCATGTGATATACTAAGGGTAATGTGACCTCAAGTAGACATCCAAGGAATAAATGGTTAATTTTAATTACTACATTCCTACCCACTTTTATTTTAAAAATGCAACAAAGCGAAATGATTAGGATAAAGTGAACAAAAAATGTACCTAGACTTACCTTTGAGGTGAAGCCTATGAATGTGGGTTTGAGTCTATGAACTATGACCTATTGTATATCCTATAAATGAAACCTGTATGAATCAATCCTTAATAAATATCAAAATCAAAGACAAAAATGAGTAAAGAGATGTGTTTGAGAGAGAGAGTAGAGGAATGAATACACCTCATTGGGTATGAAAACTAATGTAAAAACATTGTGACATCATGTATGTTTATTTAGTGAACAAATAATTAATATATTGGATTAAAATGATGTATTCCTAAATACCCATGTGTGGGTGGCTGAAGAACTAAAGATATCCTTGACTCCATCATTTCCTACCCTTATTTGCCATATCATAACATATGAATAACTTAGATTTGACGGATGGATTGTCTAATCCTATTATGTAGGTGGCTCAAGAACTCAAGTGGACCCTGAATGCATTGTCACCTACCCATATTTGTTCCATATAATTTTAAACTAAAAATGGCTCCATGAAGCTATGAAAGATGGCACTAGACCATTAAGAAACCTTGAATATAAAATGGCTAAAGGTCCACTCAAAAACTTTGACTTTAAAATGGTTAAAAGAAACTTGGGGATGACAAGTACTATAGATAGAATAAGGCATTATTATAGTGTAAATATGGTTTAAAAATAGTGAAAATAGTGTATAGAGTATACATCATGGAGAATGACATGGAGTTTCCATTCTATCTGAGCAAACTGAAAAAAAATTAAGCATATAAAAATAATGTGTTAGTCACATACCTCTAATTTTGATATCTGTGTATATGGTTTCTAGAATGAGTTATATTAATTTGTGTCTATGCATATTTTAAACTAAAATGGGAATAATCATACCATGCATGATACCCCCAATATGAAAAAACATGTGTAATTCTACATAAAATTGAGTATAAATTAAGAATATTTGATAACCTATGACTGATATTATACAATCCTAAACTATACCTTCTTTGCATTTCTAAAAAATTATGGAATTTTTTATTTCTAAGGGTAAAATATATTCATTCATTCCCCTTGTCAATAGTTCACTATTCTAGTTTATTTTTTGCCAAACTATTGACCAAATGTGTTGTTTTTATGTAAAATTGAGCCTAATTGAGTGTGATTATTTTTTACTATATTTTCCTAAGTCTAAGCTTTATAATATATATTTGTGTTCTAAAAACTATGTTATGAGTGCCTTAAGATGGCCTAATATTTATGAAAAACCATTGTGATTTCCCCCTCATTTGAGGGGATTTATTGAATCTATGCAATAATTTTACTCAAAACAAAAGCTTTGCATCATGTGTGTTAGATTGAAAATATATGATACCTATGTGATAAACTAATATAATGTGTACAGATGACTTTAGAATGTAAAATTTTATTGAGAATAAATTAGTAATGTATGATGTGTTTTATATCTACCATTCAAAAGGTTGTCAAATATATATAACAATGTAATCATGTATATGAATAACAAATCTAAGTATAATCTATGTAAGCTACTTAGAGGGAAGGGGCATGATGTTCATTAAGGGACCCAATAAGTAAGGGTAGATGCATGAGGTGCCTCATGGAATCATAAACTGAGTGTGAAATCAACAAGAAAGAGATAAGTTTCATGGCTATGATAGATACATGAAATCATACATAAAAATAATTGAGGCATGCAAATTAAGCCAAGGGTGCATAATACAAGGGACATTGTCACATGTCACTAAGTCAGAGAATGTAATACATATAAGAATAATACCCACATATAAAAAAATCAAGTGGGGTTAGATCAGATCCATATGGAAGGACATGTTCAAATTTTTGAACACACATTCAAGAAATCACAAATAAATACATGGGGAAATGTCCAAATCATACATATAATGAATGGAAGTGGATTAGTGTCTTGTAAAAATGGAATATTCAAATGTTCTCTAATATATGCATAATTAAAGTTACAAAATGAGATCTAAACTAGTAAAGATATAAAATAATGTATGCATAAATATGTGGTACAAATCCATATAAAAGCAAAGATGTACATAAGTTGAGTCTATAGTAGTAGTAGTTGGATAAAAATTAGTGTAGTAAAAAATGATATAACACAGAGAATCAAAAGTTGTGTATATGATGCCCCCAATGAGATAATATATCAATGTTGAATCTATGCATACGTGTGTATTCCCATGATGGATAAATGGTAAAAAAATTATATATGTGTGTATGACCTGAGTCTGGTAATAATCTATGAATTCTCCAAGGGAACAAGTTAAACATGTATGAATGATAAAATTGACTACACTAACATAGATAACATATTTATTACCTAGAAAATAGAAGGAATGTAAACATGAAAATGCATACAATCTAAAAATTGTATTTTTGAACACATTAAATTGTTTTTGTATTTTTTGAGTATAAGAGTTATGTACAAGCAATATGAAAATGAAACTATATACAAGGAGAGATACTACTAACCAATGAGTCTTATTTTAGAATCACCTTTAATGTATCCTACATCAAAAAGAGGAATGGTGACTTCTTATTAAGTGTGATGGATGTGTTGTAACTAAATTGAGATACAATGTGAATCTAAAAATTACTGATTAGTGGTATCTTGTAAATCATAATAACCTGTATTTTTCTACTCATCATTATCATTTTATTTTGAACCAATGGAATGCCATTGTTGACTTATGTTGTATCTATATGAGCTTAAGGAATTAACTCATACTATTGAATTGAACTTTCTAGATTATGCTTAGAAATATTTTGTATGACTATGCCCTTTGAAATTATATCTATTATAGGCATATGGTGCTTTGGAGGATCATTTTTTAAAAATCCTCTTTTGAGAATGCTTTTGGGTTTAACATGGTTTTATCTTTATGAATGCTCTTGGTCTTGTGAGTTTTTTGATATCACTTTTGTATCTTGATCTTTGTCCTTGATTAATTGTGTCTATGAATGGTTTTATTTAGTATGTTCCATAAATCCAAAACTTGTTGACCAATATTATCAACTACTAGAATAGGAATAATGATGCCTTAGGCATGTTTTTCTAACCATTAAATGTGATAATCAATTTATTTTACATATTTTTGACCAAAACCATATGATTTTTAAAGTGTGATCCCATTTTGGAGAGGTATATTTTTATCCTTCACTTTATTTACCCATGCTTGTACTATTTCTTGCTCTAATTTTATGTTGTCAACCATTTTTTATTCTGAGTTATGCTTTGCCAACTACTTTTTTATTGTTTCTAAATTTGACCCTTTTTGAATGTGTACATGTGACATTATATGTTTTTTGGATGATGTGTCACCTTTGGAGTAATCCCTATCTAGTACCTATTGTATTTTCATTTTCAATGCTAAACATGCATCAATGTGGTACCCATGCATTCTATGATACGTGCAATAATATCTAGATCTCCTCATTAGATGTAGAGGATGTAGGTTGATCAACTTAACTTTAATAATTTGCCTTAAAATCTCACTTGAACTTATATTTTATATTTGATTTCATTTTGAATCACTAAATGTAGATTCAATTTGTTATGATTTATTGTTTTGATATATAACATTACTTGCCAAAAATTTACCAAGTGAAGATAGATATACTTGATTGGCACTAGTGCACCATAGAAGCTTTAGTCTTGTATTATGATTTTAAAATGTTATAATATTTTCATGTAATAGTTGATTCTTATTTTTTAATACTAAATTAACTTTCTCATACTAATAATTTCATCCTTTAGAGTCTCATAAGTGTAAACCCTACTTGCTTCTGATTGAATACACACACACACACACACACACACACACACACACACACACACACACACACACACACACACACACACACACACACACACACACACACACACCATATAGAGAAGAGGTGGAAACATGGCTAGGTCAATTATGGGTATTAGTAATAATAATAATAATAATAATAATAATAATAATAATAATAATAATAATAATAATAATAATAATAATAATAATAATAATATAGGTTGATTCATCTCATGATGAGTGATATCATGGACTTAGTTAGAGGGAAAGTATCTATCACCCTCATGGAGATGAGGAGGAGAAGGAGATTCTTTCCTGTGCAAAATATATGACATTGAAACTTGAAAGGTGATTGTAAAGGTATTTAATTTATGAATTAGGTCAAATAAAATATATTTTAGTTGATATAGGACATCATATACATAAATTTTTATATCTTATTTGAATTGATTCCAAATGAAAGCAAATAAGAATGCAAATGAAACTAGAAAAGTTTGCATTATAAAGTGATAAACATCTTATGTTATTATTATCATGATTAGGCAAAAATAAAAATCATAATATATAAGGATCTAAAATCTAAGTATGAGTTATAGAAGGATGGAAACATAAAACCCAAATACGGTCAAGGGTTAGTATTTTTGCACTGTTTAAATAAATTGGGGTTCACCAAAAGATTTGAAATTTTAAGGTTTGTGGAATGTAATACCCTTGGTTGTTAAAGTGATGGAATAATAAATAAGGGAATACATATACAATAATTACAACCCCTAATTTGATTAATTACTAACTAATTATAATTTTATAAATGTGGAAAGGATAAGAGAGAAATATTAACTTATCTAGAAACAAGCCCTCCAAGAGGATTAAAACAATGAAAATTTGTGATCAAATAAATTTTAGTGTCATCAATAATATCCAAGTGTTAGAATCAGCCTTGGATAATAGTGTAGTGCCCTATTATCTAGGATAGTGAAGTAGTGTCCCTCTTGGAATATCCACAAATGATTTTTGGGTTTTCTATATCAGGTCATGTTCCATATATGATCCAAATTTCAATTATATGTAATCAATACTTTTTATTATTTCTCTATTTTTCTCTAAAATCTCTAGGTATTCATGATTGCAAGGGTTTAAATAAACACCATGATAAAAAGGGGTTAGTGAGGTAAGATAGACGTGACCTTAACAACCCATTTGCTAAATATTTACTACATACCAATTCCTTCAAAATTGGATCAATCCTAATGTATTTCACCCAATCTTTTACTACATACCAATTACTTCAAAATTTGTTAATCCTAATGTATTTCTCCCAATCTAATTTTTGATGTAAATTTGAGTGAATGCTATAATGCATGAGAGGATCCCTTAGAGGCAACATAAGATATGTATTCCTACACTAGGGATGAATTATTGAATGTATGAACTAAATCAATACAATAGTGGAAGATTTGGGATCTTTCCCTCAATATATAGTATTATTTTTCTGTGATTCTCTATGATAATGTCCACTTGGGAAGTAAGAGTGTCCAAGTAGTGTTTATATATTGTTGTAATAAAAATGACTTGGGAGGGTTACTTAAAAATAGGTATAAGATGAACTAATCCTCTTAGGGAGATAAAAAAATAATTTTGGTAGGCTATATGGACCTAAATCATTAAGGTATTATACCATTATGGGTCTCATGTGGTGTTCTATAGTCCTTAGTGCTATTTTTTATTGTTATGTGACAAAAGCGAATCAAAAAGGTTCCCCAAGGTGGGTCAAGTGTTATACTAAGTGTAAAGTGACCTAAAGTTTATTTCAATGAATAAATGTTAAATTTTAATGAATCAAATAGGGAACACTCACTAAAATATGGATATTTGGTATCAACTCTACATTGTGTGCCCGTTAATCCATTTTCCCCCAAGGTCACTATGAATATTAAGAACTAAGGTTTTGAAATCTATTCAGGATTGATAGTCCATGAACCAAATCTAGATGTACCATAGTGAATTCAAAGGTAAACATAGAAGCATCCATGTTTTTATATCCTTTTACAAAGGGTGTTCTATATAGGACAACTACATCAAGCCTAGATAGTAGCATCGACACAACCATCCTAGGCTGATGCAAGTGTTAGTGACTATAGAAGTTAAATATCAAGAATCAAGTGACTATTCCAATATCATTTCTAAATATGTTTTTTACCTATTATATATATAAATATTTTATTATTATAACTAGATATGTACTTTGTTTCTTTATCATTTCCATATTTACCATGGTTGTACTTTCCATATTTAAACTAACTCACTTTAAGAAATTCAACATATCTTATATCTAAGAATAACATTTAATTGACCTGATGTTGATCTTATTATCAACCTTATATATTATCATATTTATACACCCATTTAAATTAATCTATCCTAACCCCAAATCTAGATTTCATTTTGAGGATTAAATTTTTCGTTAATCTAATGTTTGAACATTAAACCCTAGGTAAATAAGGGTTTTTTTTTAATTTTCTATTGTTGATCTATGATTACCATACTTTGTTTTAAATTATAAAATTTTCATTTGTGAAGCAATGGAAAATGTTAATGTTAAAAATGATTTTCAAATAGAAGATAAATAATCTTTGATCACTCATCTCAATAATAACAATAGATTAATGGATGAATTTTTGTATGTTACATGAGATGAGACTAGTAAATATTATAAGACTAATACCTCTTCACTTACTAATGGTGAATCCTTATAAATTAATACAAATAATTCCATACCTATCAAATTTCATTTATATACCATGGAATTAACAACTTTAACTCAAATACCAGTCTCAATGCCTATTATTACTCAAACCATGTTTTCATCCCCATTGATGAATACTCAACATGTTAATCTAAATCCCAATGGGCCTATTGTTCAAACACTCCAAGTTATAGAGATCTTCGGGGAAAAGGTTAAAAATTAGAACAAAAAGAGTTAAAATATCCTCATGTTATTGTCTCACAAGATGTGTTTCATAACCCTCTTGCACTTGAGATATCATTACACCCTTTTCCAAATACTATTTTTTTGTAATTAAGTTTAAATTTTATTATGGCAAGGGTGATATTGAACAATATATTTGATCCTTATATATGGAATTCCTTGACTATACCTCTAATGGTAAATTTTTTAGCAAACTATTTCCAAGAATCTTTAAGGACTATGCTTTAAGGTGGATCTATGATTTACTTTTCTAATCCATAAGATCATTCAAACCCATTACAGATAAGTTTTTGGCACAATTTTCAATTAATATTTATGAAAAAGTTTTATATTCCCATATTTCCAAAATTAAACATGGAACCAATGAACATATTAATGAATATGTCTTGAGGTACAAGATAATGTTAACTAAAATTACCAATCCTATGGTAGATAAATATTTACAAGACATATTCAATAAATTAGTACTTCCCCCTTTACATGCATCCCTTATTTTACAAAATTTAAAATACTTTGATGAATTATTCCATATTATATGGAACCGTGAAAATAAGCTTTTTTCTTTGAATAAGATTAAATATGTAGTAAACACACTAGTTTCAACTACATCTAGTACCAAGTTATAAATTAAAATTTATTGAGCCTAAAAGGGGGAAAACAAAACTATAGTTAACATAGTTTTATAGCATCCTAATCAACATGTTTTATCCAATGCACCAAGGGAATAGTTCTCACATTTAAATAAGTCCTCATATTCATTAATCCAATGGTTAATACATTGTTAGCTTATATCTCTCCCTCATCCTATCAGGGTTGATATGAGTGTACCTATACCTAAAGGATATGATGTGAATTCTTATTATGATTATCATCAAAGACTAGGGTATTCTAGGAACAAATTCCTTACCTTAAAACATAAGATTTTGGACCTTATAGATGAAGAAACCATTATATTTTATGATCCTCCAAAGGAATTAGGTTCACAACCTAATGATCTTTATAAATATTAAATATTTAATGATCCTTCATAAGATAATTTTAAAAAGGAACTATAAGTGCAAATGGAATATAATTCAAATCTTTTTCCATCACATTATGGGCACCCATTAGATGGGATTTTGATACTTACATGTGACATACACCTCCTATGGTTTAGAAAACTACTATTACTTTTGATGATAGTGAGATTAAGTATGATGACTCCAATATTCCTTCTTTATTAATTCTAACATACATTGATAAACACATTATACATAGTGTTATGATTTATAATGGTGAAAGAAAGAACATTTGTACCATATAATTACTTATTCACTTGGGTTATACTCATGATTATTTCATCTTTATTTTATATTAGTTATATCATTCAATGGGACCTATAAAAATATTATTAAAAAGACTGATCTACCTTTACAGGTTAGTCCTACACATGTGGTTACTACCTTTTCATTTATACCTTCTGAAATCATATTTGATATGTTATTAGGATAACCCTAGATACATACACTTTGAATAGTACCTTTTAGAGTGAATGTATGTGTTAAGTAGATTCATTTAAATTAGTTAATTAGAATTAGTGGAATTCCATATGAACATCCTCTTAATTAAAAAACCATATACCCAGGTAGCTAGCTATCAAGCCTATTAAGTATAATTCACTAAAAATGGTAAATAACAAGAAATCATCTTTACTATGTGGCTATTACTTGAGACACCATCACATAAAAGACAGGCTATATTCCATGGAGTCCTCATCTCCTACACACCATGTTTTTATATCCAAAGCACTACACATGTTCCTATTACTGCTATTCCAAATAAAATACTTATAACATAATGATGGGTACTATGAACCCCTAATCATATTACTCCTACCATTTATCCAAGACCATAGAGTCCTATTTTACATATGCAAAACATCGTAAATACTATAATGAAAGATATTTCACCTATACATGCTCCTCAACTATGTCACTAGATTATTACATTAGGTTCACAGTGGGGATATATTTATGACCATCCATTAGATGGGATCATATTCTTTCCATTCACATTAAAAAATCCAAAAATATTTTCATCATAAACATTCCTATTGGCTCCTTGGCATCTATGTGTTAGTTCCATGTCGATGGATGGCATATTTAGTTAATTATACACACACATGTGTCATGCTTCTACTTTAGTGTGATATAAACATACACACATACATGATACATTAATATTTTATGTGTTGAGACTTTCCTATAATGATTTCATGAGGACATTAGGGTCATCCTCTTATTTGTTCTTGATACTCACGAGTTATATGGTTTGATGATCATCCTTAATTATCATGTTTAAGCTTATATGTACTTACACATGCCTTGATCCATTATTATATCTTTCACATGATACATGATATGCTATACACTTGACATTTTTTGTGAACAGACTCGATCCATGGGATACTATGATATGTTTATTTTTGTTTCTTATGATATCCTTATGTACTTCCTTGAGTTTCTTGCCTTCTTATTGCTTACTTGTTTAGGAGTTTAAATTTCTCCTTTTCTTGCATACCTATGCTTATGCATATTTTATTTCACATTTCCATATCTCATTTTATGTTTTATGGACATTGATTATGTCATTCTTATGTTTTTAGACATTTTACAAAGTCATGTCCCTTCGATTGTGTGATATCATTGGTTATATCATTGGGGTAATGTCATAGAGACATTTTGATTATATTGGGTCTATGCACTTCAACGATAAATTTACCTAGACATGTTCTCCTATATGCTACATGATTCGATCAAAATGATATGGTTATCTTAACCCTTTGAGGTGAGGTAACTACTAGTTGATATTATTCCCTCACCTAAATGAGGTTATATCATTGGGGTAATGTCATAGATACATGGCTTCCACACACATTACAATTACAAATTTATTGGGGGAATGTCGTAGAGACATGGCTTCTACATATTCTTAGTGTTCTAATTTAATGGGGGCATGTTTTGGAATTATTTTTTCAACATTGTTACCTATATTAGTTCTCATATTTCTCCATATATAGTGTAGGCATGATTTGGAATCATGTTATCCACACTTACACAGTTTCTAAATTGGCTAAAATAGATTGGTATATGATTTAGTTTCATAATTTGGTAGAATTACATACATCGGTACCATTTTTATATATGGTTTTAGCATGAGACATATCTAATGTGCATATAATATGAATTATTTGAATAATATTACAACATCCAAATTATTTTAAGATTTAAAAACTATTTTATGAATTGTTACAACATTATGGACTTTTACGTATTGATACGCTAGTCAAACTTTTACACACTTTTGGTATGGTTGAGGTGATTAAATAACTAAATATTTTCAAGTTTTTATGTCAAAATTAATTATATCATCCATCCTCACCAATTTTCATGTATGGTTGGGTTTCACGAATGAGCTAATCTCAATTGTGGGTTGGTAGATCACATTTTTTCTATTGTTAGGGCCATGTGCCTTCTAATAAATCTCTATCTCTATCTCTTTATATACTTGCACATTACATATTTATCTATATTTATACTAGTCTTAGTTTCAAATCCATACAATGATACATCCTTTTAAAATTAACATGCCAATAGTAAATTCATTTACATTGATACAAATGTGTACTCTTAAACCTTGCTCTTTAAATGTTAATATTTTCAAGTACTTTAAAATTTTAGATTATATGAAATGGTTATATACTATAAAATTCTCTTGGTTTTAGGTTAATCATGAGTAGAACACTATCAAGTTGGGCACAAACAAATATAAGGTGTGTTATACATACCCAAGTATGCACTTATTTCCTATAATCTAGAAATTTCATTACTATATTAAATAAAGAAAATGTATATTATATTTATGGATCATATAGCACCTTAATCTTATATACTTGGAAAAATCATACATTGCTTGTTCCTCTAGATTCTAGACCTTTCCGCTTCCACAAGTCTTTAATCTAATTTATCTTGTACCCCTTGGACTATCTCTTAGTTTGAATAGTCCTATGTTGATTACCCAAGCCTTATGTATTGTCAAGAATGCTTAAAATATGCTTATATTGCATCTTTATAAGTTATAAGCCTATACCTATTTTCCTAGTCCCTAAATACTAGCATCTAAAATAGATAGATACATTGATACATGTGTCTTGTTTTGGTGCAAGTGTCCAGTGCCCTAAAAGAAAACTAATTTAAAAATAAAACATATCTTAATGGTCAGCCTAAATTATTTAATGTGAGTTATTTCTCCAAAGGGATTGATATAATATAAGATCAACCCTCATTAATTCCTCACCTAACAACACCTAGAATTACTAAGAAAACACCTAATATTCATACCAAAGATAATTCAATTAAGATGAACTTCCCTATTTTTTCCAATTTATATATCATTCATAGGGACAACACATATATAGGTCTAAAATACTTAAGTTGTAGCCTAAGAGCCCAATTTTATAAGTTATAAGGTAGGTCACTATTTTACTTGCTTTCCATGTATTTAATCATTCACACACAATCCAACATGTAGGGGAGAACTATATTATCTAAAGAATTTATTAGAGTATTGTCTATGCAAGAAATGCTCACTAACACATGGGTCTTTATAGTTAGCTCTACAATGTGTGCCCACTAACCTATTTTCCAATAAGGTCATTATGAAGATGAACTATAGTTTTGTAGTTTTACGAGGAGGAACAATCCATCACTAAGATATGAATGCACAAGAGGGAAGATGAATACAAACCTAGAATCATCTAGGTGGTCTCATCCTTTTCCAATAGGTATTTTATACATGACACTTATGTCGAACCTACACAATAGCATCGATAGAACCATCCTGGGTTAATGAAACTATTTATGGCTATAGAGGTCAAATTTTAAAAATCATGTGACTATTATAGAATCATCTTTCAATCTAATTTATACATGTTCTATATCTAGACCTATTTTAATATCAGAACTAGTTAAGTATCTTTTTTTTTAATTTCCACATTTAACATTTTTTTTACTTTCTATATTTAGACTATCCCACTTTAATAAATTTAACTTATGTTATATTTTTTTATCATCTAATTGATCTATTGTGGATACAATTATCACCCTTGTGTATTATCATTTCTATATACCCCTTTAAAATAATCTAGGCTAACCCCAAGTCTAGATTTCATTTAAGGATTAAAGAATATTAATTTTTGTTTAGTCCACATTTTATTTCATTATTTATAAAAATATATGGAAAAAACCTTTAATTGTGATGGATGTTATTTTTCTATGGATTAGTAAATTCCATTCCCTTAAATTTGTTAGTTCTAATAGTTTTTTATAGTAAAAACCCTATGTTAAATTCAAAATCTTATATCATTTTTCTTGATTTTGTTTTTTAAAATCCTAAGGTGTTTTGCATGTCATATATGTTCCCTCTTATTCCATAAAATTATATGTAACTAATACATTTATTACGAGGAGCACTAGGATAAATTTAATCCATGTAAGTTTTATTTGAAGTTCCATTAATTCCTCCTAGATATTTCTAAAGATATAAAACATTCTCTTTAAGTGAAGTTATTTTTTTCCCACTACTATATTTATATCATGTGATAATGAGTTCTATTTAAATTATATTTAAATCCCCCAATTAATACCCTACCTTAAAAGGGATTTAAAATGACATTTTTTAATTTATGAAGCAATTTCACAAGTATGTAATAATTAGGAAAGAAATATAAATGTAATAATAATAAAATGTCATTCATTTAGGAAAAACTAACCATTAATCATTTTTTTGGTATTTTTCACATATTCCAATTCTTATAATAAATAAAACCTTAACTCAATATAGAAACCCAACTCTATAAGTTATATAATAAATTGTTATTAATCAAGGTACCTCATTGTTGATTGGATATGAAATAATATTTCATTAAAAAATTGAAGCATGTGATAAATAATTAAGTAAAAATATCTAAGTGTTAGAAGAGACACAATATTTGTTCCAAAATAATTAATAACTAAATTATATTAGAGTTCGTGTTATTTTCTAATTTATTTTATAGAATGTAATTTATTTTCCACATAGTAATATGTTTCTATTTGTAAAATAATTTAACAAGTAATAATAAACCCATTTATTTTAGTAATAATAATATAAATAAAATATAAAATATTTTACAAGAACGTCATAATCACATTATTTTTCCAATTGATTAGCCCAAAAACATAGGTCTTTTAAGTTTAAATATTTTTATCACAACATGTAAATTGAAATATTTTTCTCTATGTATGAAACTTTGTAAGAATAAAAATGTGTTCTCTCTTCTAATCCATGGTCATCAACAAGACCCAATCCTAAGTGGTTTTTCATAAAAACACAAAATTTTATCCACATATTTTCAACATACTAATAGATAGTTTAATCATAGCTTACCATAGTATAATAAGGTAAAATTACTAATTTAATAAACTTTCACAAGTTCCCATTGATTTTTTCATCTTTTTTACCCTCTAATTCTCTGAACTATTCTTTGCATTTAGTTTTTCTACCCAAAATGTAATATTTAGAGGAGAGATGCAACAAAATATTACAAATAAAAAGAGCAATGCGTTGGTTTTTCTACACGATGCATCCATACATGGGGGGACATGTGTCCTCTCCAGTCCATGTATCTTCATTATCTCTTAACTAACATATAAGGTTCATTTTTTGGGTATAAGGATTCCTACAATGTCCTGATGACACCCACATAAAGGCTAGTCACTAGGAAAACTCACAATATAATTTTTGGATATTTTACACTCTTACAAAAAATCTATTTCAAGTAATGTTCCTAATAATGTCCTAAAATCCTTATGGGTTGAAATTACCACTACATGATAGAAAGATCATGTCACCACATGTGTATATTATCTATTCCAAGTGGTGGATTTTTATTATGTTGATCCATAATTACATCTATAGGATGAGGCCTAATTGATATAGGGTGATTTTTATGGGATTTCTAAACTCAATTTGTATTGTTAAAAATCTCTCCATCTATGACTTTCACCCACTCACCTCAACTCTACAAACACAATTTTGATAAGAGGCGATAGGGAAAATATTTAACCCATTTCTTGCATAGAAGTATGTGGCCAAAAATATTCTAAAATAAACTCAAATGTGGTGGCCTCACCAAGTTCATGGAGAGAATCACATAGCATTATTCAGATGTGGCCCCTGATTTTGGAGTGGCCTAAAATAAATTTGAGATGAGCATTTGTTGCATAAGAATAATTATTATGGATGAACCTAGAATGATGAATTTGTGTGAAAGTTTAAATTTTTAATTACAATAAAAGGACATTATTATATGTCGTAAGGCACAGACATGAATAGAGGAAAAGGACATTAGTAAATGTCCTAAGCCACAAATACAAGACAAGCAAGAACTAGAAATGAAATCACACAAGCTATGCTAAGCAAGGAATGAAAATAAAAGTAAGAACAAGAAGATACAAACACATCTAAAAAATAAAAGTAAATGTGAAAGTATCCAGAACATGTGTAGTATAAGACTAGGTATGTGGTATGAAATACATAAGTGCCAGATAATAATGAAATGCCGATGTAGTAATATGTGTAATATAGTAATAAATGTACATCAATATGATAACTCAATCTGTATAGTATAGGAATGAAATCACCTAGATGGTATAAAAGATGCCCCGAATGGGTGTGTATATAAATGTATGTATTGAATGTAGAAGTAGGAATGCCCCCTCAATGGGTAGAATGAAGCAATCAAATAGCTAGATGTCACTGCACACACTCAAAGAAGATCAAGTGAAGCATGTTAATGTAGATAAATAAAAATATAATAACATGAAACAACAAATGTAAGTCATACCATGATAGTAGTAATGTAATCTTGGATGATGCATACAATCAAAAATCATTTTTGAATGTTTTTATATTTTGAAGCATTATATTATTTTTGTATATTTGAAAATATTTTAACTATGTAAAATAAAGTAGGAGATAATATGTATAATCAATTCTAGAGAAAAATGATACTAACCAATGAGTTTTAGATGTGACCTAATATCATAGTGTTTTGTATCGAATAATGGAATCATGCATGATTAAAAGACTAAGAATATGAATTTGTATATTTGGATTGATTGTTAGTATCTTGAAAATCATAATACCTTGTATTATTCTACTCATCATTATCATCTTGATTTCTAACCATTGTGAATGAATTCCTGTGATGACCATATATTACATAAGAATAATTATCATGACTACCTTACTCCATCTACAAGTGGTTGGCATTACATTCAAGTTAAAATTCCATATAAGTTTAGATTTTTGAGTACCTAACTTCTTGAGTTGGATTTCATATAAGCCTAGTACATCAATTTCAGAGTGGTTTTCATACAAGCCTAATCTTCAGCTTTCAAAATGGAAAATAGTGGCCTAGTTTCCAACACACATTTGACTATCCATGCCACAGTGTCATATTTATAGCACATTCATGGCCTCCATGAGCCATCTCATATGATATCTATTATATACTAGTATCACTTCTTATCTTCACTTAGTGGGAAATGATGAAGCCAAAGGTATAACTAACCTTTGTATTCTTGAGAAACCTATTCAGAGAGATTAGACACATAGTCTAAACATTGATTAACACATGCATGATTCATTATATTCACATAGTTAGCAATGATAGAGATGAAAATATAACATTAGTATTCTTAATCTACCTATTCAGAGGGATTGGACATATAGTCTAGACATCGATTAACACACACATGTTTCATTAAATTCAATTAATTGGTGATGATGGAGCCAATAGGATAGCCATTGTATTCTTGAGACACTTTCTATGGAATTGATCACTTAACTCCATTCATGATATTACTCTTGATTCAACACATAAGTAACATCATCTAGTATAATCCAACATCACAATAGGTTTTGTATTGATTCACATACCCATTGAGGTGTATTCATTCCTCTCTCTTTCTTTACTCATATTTCTTATATTAGATATAAGATATCTAGTAAGAATTTATCTAATTCATGTTTTTATTTATATATTCACACATCATAGTGTGCTCTCTCTATGCACATCTAACATCACACAATTTCATGAATTTTTTCCCTTAAAGGTAAGCTCAGATATGCCTTCTATTTTTCTTTTATCCTAGTATTTTGCTTTTATAGATCACTATAATAAAGGGGGGGAGGAATTTCATCATATAAAATGTGAAATTGTATGAATTAGGCATGTATAATAGAACACAACCAATAGGTCTATTTATTGCTCACTCAACCCTTCTTGGCTAGACTTTCATTGATTCCCAATCATTTGTAGCATCTTAGACATAACATTTTGAGACCTAGGTAGCCATCTCAAACCTAGATCCACCCCATAGGTCTCATCCTCCTAGACAAATAACACCTAATTTGGATAGGAGCATCAAAATTCAAGGGTTTCATATTTTCTATGTTGTTGTCCAAGTTCACTTTAACCTTAAATGGTCAAATTTTTCCAAATCCTTATCTTTTCCCCTCTCAGCCTAATGCAAGCTCATATAACTCATGATAATCATTTTCCCTATAAAAGGTCATTCAATGTCCATTTATAAGGGTTAGAACTCATTCATAGGAAAAAAAATAATACAAGAAAGTACACTCAAGCACTCTTCCTTATTCTTTGCATACAACCTTCCATGACCAATTCAAGCCTATATCAGCACTCATACTAGTCCCTAATCATCAAAATACATTCCAATTTTGGATCTAGTTGCATACATCACAAAATTACGTAAAGAACATAAAATTGGAGAAATAAATTAGCTTGATCTCTCTTCAGAGTATTGGTATGTAGGTAGCATGCCCACACATAGCATATGAAATGCACCCAATGTATCTTTTACACACTAACCCCTCATCTCTTTCCCATGTTTGATACTCAAGTTCAAGTACTAGGAGATCCTAAGGGTTTTGAAGATTGAATTCGACACACAACAAGATCTTCATAAACTCAATCTTCAATATTTCACTACCACGGTGTCATAGGCTTGCCAAGTAGAACCCAAAAAAGCTAAACATCTAGAACAACATTAGAAGTGGAAACTAGCACCATAAGTGGTGTATAGTGCCAAGTAGTATAATGTCCTTAGCTTGAAAATCTTGTCCAGTCTAGAAATATAGTTTTGGGTCCTACTTATGACATTCTACCATACCTGTATAACAATTTCTAGATCCTACATCATCCATTTTAGCCCAGAATAAGCTAAGTTTTATTTCTTCACAGTTCTTACTATTTTTAGAAAAGGTAAAATACATATCTATTTACACAAATTAGTAATCTAATTTAGACAAATTAATTACAAATTTAAATTTATTAATACTTTTATTTTCTTAGGAATTAAACACCTAACTCCTAAAAATAATAAAATAGCAACCTATATATATTTTAAATTTTATAATGAATATTTCTGTTTTGAATAATTTCAAAAATAACTACTACTTATAATATGATAAATAATTCATAGTCAATTTTGTGCCCCCTAACTACCTAAAAAATATCAAAAATTATACTTTTTTTAATGTTTGTATAATTTGATATAGTTTGTAACCCTATATAATAAGATATATTTATAAAGAGGAGAGTGTGCTCGATGTTGTAATCAGATTTTTGGGAAATGTTTTGATAAAATTCATAGTGTTTAGTAGGGATAAAGTTGTATTTTGTTATTATAATAAAAAACACACATTCAAATTTGTTTTTATGGGTCCATACCTTATGCTCAATAATTTGATCCATTACTAAGCCTTGAGGCCTATGTTTGAAATGTTAAACATAAGAAGCACATATGCAAAAGAGTTTATGATTACTTTGAAATGCTTTTGGCCATCTTATTGATTTTATAGTAATTTATTATTATTAGTTGATTTTAGTTGTTAACATTGAATTTTTGTACATCAAGAAATTGTAAATCTAATTTTGATTATAATCTTGATGTCACTTTCTTGACTAAATAGATTTATGGCTATATATTGTGATTTTGATCTCAATTAGATCCAGTGTCATCACATATTGACAAAATTAGTTAATTGGGGTAATAAGTGATGTGATTTGGGCTGAATTCATCTGTATGAACATAATTCTTACTTAAAAGGATGTTAATTATGGATAAATCAACTGGTTTATGGTTTAGGGTCCAATCATAAAGGCACTTAGGGCTAATTTGATCTTGTTAAAATTATGCTTCACTATATAATGTGTTTCTATCTTAATTATCCCTAATGTCATCACAAATTGAGGCAATTACTAAATTGGGGTAATCAACAATGTAATTTAAACCAAATTGAGCATTATAAACTTAAATATTATGCTAAAGAATGTTATTTAAAGTCTAAATCTATTGATATATGGTTTATAGTTTATAGTTTAGGTTTAGGGTTTAAGAGTTAGGATTTTAAGCTTAGTATTTAAGGTATAAGGTTTAGGGTTTATGGATTAAGTTCCAATCATGAAGGTAATTGAGGATAATTTTAGCTCATTGAATCTATTTGTGAATACAAAATGTGGTTTTATGCTCAATTAGCCCCACTATCATCATAGATTGAACCAATTAGTCAATTGAGGAAATAAATTATTTAATTAAGGGACAAATTGAGCCCTATAAACTTAGTTATCATACTAAAGTATGTTAATTAGGGTTAAATTTATTTGTTTAGTGTTTATGATATAAGATATAGCACTTAGGTCTTAGGGTTTAAAACGTATGGTTTAGGGTATAAGGTCCAATCCGAAATGTGATTGGGATTATTAAACCCATTTCTGACTAGAGTATGTGATTTTGGTCTCAATTTTCCCCATTGTCATCACATATAGAGCCAATTAGTTAATTGGGGAACTCATTGATATGATCTAGGCCAAATTGAGCCATTTGCACCTATGAATAATGAAATCGGGGTTAATTTTATCTTCTTAAACCTATTTGTGACAAAATAATGTTAATTTGGGTTAAATTATACGTAATTTCATCATAAATTGAGTCAATTAGTTAATTAGGGCAATCAGTGATGCAATTTGGGCCAAATTAAGCATTATAAACCTAATTATTACTCTAAAGTCCAAACTAAGCATTATAAACCTAATTATTACTCTAAAGGATGTTTATTGGGGTTAAATTTTTTTTTTAAGTTTTAGGTCTTAGGTATTAAGGTATAGGGTCCAATTACAAAGGAAATTAGGTCAATTTTTAGTTCATTGATTGTATTTGTGAGAACAAAACGTGATTTTTGGCTCAATTAGCCCTAATGTCATCACAAATTGAGCTAATTAGTCAATTAGGGAAATAAGTGATGTGATTTGATAAAAATTGAGCCATGTGAAACTAATTAATACTCTAAAGTATATTAATTATGACTAAGTTGATTTAATTTAGGTTTAGGGTTTTTTATTTGGGGTTTAGGGATTAAATCTTAAGGTTTAGTGTTTAGGGTCTAATCATGAATGCAATTAGGTCTAATTTGAGTAAGTTCAACCTACTTATGACTAAAGAATGTGATTTCAAGCTCAAATTTTCCCAATGTCATTATATATTAAGCTAATTAGTCAATTTGGGTAATTAGTGATATGATTTGGGCTAAATGGAGCAATTTTAACCTATCACAAAGGTAATTGAGGATAATTTAAGCTCATTAAACCTATTTTTTACTATAAAATGTGTTTTTAGGCTCAATTATACCTAATTTCATCATTAAATTACTTAATTAGTTAATTTTGGAAATATGTGATGTAAATTGAACCAAATTGAGCCATGTAAATCTAATTGTTAATCTAAAATATTTTTATTAGGTCTAAAGCAATTGATTAAAGTCTTAAGGTATAGAGTACAGGTTTTAATAACAATGTCAAATAGGGCTAATTTGAGATTTCTCAACCTATTTATGAGTACATAATGTGATTTTGGATGAATTAGCCCAAATGTCATCACAAATTGAGCTAATTAGTCAATTAAGCCAATCAATTTTACAATTTGGGCTAAATTAAGCCTTATGAACATAATTATTACTCTAAAGGATATTTTTTATTTAGGTTAAATGGGGATTTGAACTATGGTCCTTATACCCTAGAAGAAGTAGAAACAAAAGAGAGACCAAGGTCTACCAAAGACCAAACAAGCCCAAAGATAGCCAAAATATAACCCAAAAAAAAATAAAGGAAAACTAAAGAAATCATGGCCTACTCTATGTCTAAATGACAAGAAACATCCTCCCAAAATTTTTTTTACCTTTTTAAGGTTTGCATTGATTTGAATCAACAATTTGTATTTATCCATGACATTCTAGGAACTGTTGCATTAACCCTGATTAAATTTTCCTTTGCCAATAAAATTGGGATCAAATAGATCATCAAGGTGGGCTCATAAATTTTAAACATTTTTAATTCCTTCATAGATATATTCCTTGATTAAATTCACTAAATATGACATTTTTATGAATTTTCTCATTCTCATGCTCTAAACTATCAACCTTGAATAAGAGACATTGAAGTTGTTGATCATCCTCCCTCATCGAAGAGATTTGATCAACCTTATCTTTTCATACTATAAGGATTTCACCTTATATGTAAGCTTGATATATCTCTCTTAAACCATTGCATTATATATTTTTAAAGATAAATTTCTTCAACTATATTGTTTGAGTTTTCCTTGCCTTTAAGATAAGTCACCAAATTATTGAAGACCTCATTCTAGTCCTTTGGTTAGTTGTTTTAAAAAATAACCTCTTTATCTATAGGAATATATTTAGACATACCTTTTATGATCTCAAAAACATCATTTTGATCCAAATTATTTCAATAGTATATATCCTTCTAGCCCTCCCCTGAATCATCTTTAACATCATCTACATCAATATAAACCTCAGTCAAATCTCTCATTTTTATTTTTATTCCCTACTTACCCTGACTAATCCATACCATTTTTGAAGCACTCCAAAGGCATTTATTGATGTTCTCTTGTGGATTTTGATTATTTCTTTTAACATCCTTGGTATTATTATCCATAAGATTCTTATTGATCTTTGTAACTATGCTCAAACTCCCAAGGTATTTTATCCAATCTTTTTTAATTTCTCTAATGTTAACATGAGCATCCTCTACCTCTTCCTTCTAGGGTTGAGGAAGGTCTAGGATAATTTGAATCATACCCTTAAAATATTTATAAATGGTGTAAATCATCCTTTCATGTCTTAGGGTTGAGTAATTTTCATGCTTAAACTTCATGATCAAGACCTCCATTGATTTTATAATGAAGAAAAGAAGATTGGAGGGTATACCAAGCTTGAAATAGTTAAAAATATTAAATAAATACCATCTTAATACCTTTTACCTACCTTCCAAGGTTACATAATACATTAAATGGTAGGAAATTTCCACATATGACTTGGGCAAGGATTCTCGATTAAAGCCATTATGAATTAGTTCCAATTTCTATAGGGTTTACAATTTATGATATAGGGTTTAGGTTTTAAATCTAGGGTTTAAGGTTTAAGGTCAAATAGTGAATGAAATTTGGACCAATTTGATCTCATTGAACCTATTTGTGACCATAAAATGTGAATTTTAGTTCAATTTACCCCAATGTGATCATATGGTGAGCTATTTCATCAATTGAGCCAATTCATGATATGATTTGGGCTAAATATAACCCTATGAACCTATTGCAAAGGAAATTGGGGATAATTTTAGCTCATTGAACCTATTTATGACTAAAAATGTGATTTTAGATAAATTATCCCTAATTTACTCATAGATTAACTCAATTATTTAATTGGAGCAATCAATGATGTGATTTGGGTGAAATTGAGCCCTATAAACCTAATTCTCATTATAAATGATGTTTATTCAAGATAAATCGATTGGTTCAGGGTATATGGTTTAGTTTTATGGTTTAGGGCTTGGGTATTAGGCTATAGGGTCTGATCATAAAGGTAATTGGGGCTAATTTTAGCTTGTCAAACCAATTTTTTACTATAAAATGTGTTTCTGGATCAATTAGCCCTAGTATCATCATAAATTGAGCTAATTAATTAGTTAGGGTAATCACTAATTTGATTTGGGCCAAATAAATCCATTTGAACTTAATTATTTCTATAAATGATGTTAATTATAGATAAATTTATTTGTTTGGGGTTTGGAGTTTACAATTTATAGTTTAGAGCTAAGATCATAGGGTTTAGGGTCTAATTTTGAATGTAGTTGGGGCCATTTTTAGATTATTGAATATTAGTTATGGTTATAAAATTTTATTTTGGGCTCAATTTTACCTAATCTCATCATAGATTGAGCCAATTAGTCAATTGGGGTAATCAGTGATATGATTTGGCCTAAATTGAGCCCTATGAACCTAATTTGTTTAGGGTTTAGATTTTAGAGTTTAAGTTTAGTATCAATTATGCTAGAAATGTAGCTATCAAATAACATGTATGTGGTTTTAACATGTGCATGGTTTTTAATGTCTACATGTTTTTAATGCATACATAGTCCTATGGGTAGTAAAATATTAAAAAAATATTAGGTCAGCCTCCTTTTACACATTGATACTTATGTCCCCTATGTATTATGCTCTATTTGATTTTACTTAGTGCAGGTCTATTTTTAATGATTGTATCACTATCCCCACCTTCAAAAGTAGAGAATTTTTTATCTAATCATGGTCAACTACATAGTGTAGGACTATTTTTTAATAACTTGATCATTGTCCCCACTTGGTAATACATAATATATGTCTATTTGTTAATGATTTAACCACTATTCCCACCCTCAAAAGTACATAAATTTTTCAAATCATGGTTGACTAAATAGTGTAAGTCTATTTTTTAGTAATTTGTTTTTCATCCCCACTAGGTATTGCATAACACATAGGTCTATTTTTAAATAATTTTGTCACTATACCCACCATATAAATTTCATGATTTTGTTTAATCATTGGTGATATAAATTGTATAAGTGTGAAGAATATGTTAAAGTGCAAAATGATAGAGGAATTAAAAGTGATGAGTGAAAAATAAAGGCAATGAATGAAAATCATTCATGCAAGTAATTCTACAATCCATAATGAATTTTAGGTCATAAATAATGATTAAATGAAGAATGATAGTATACCAAACTTTGAAAGTCCAATTGTCAATTATGTTAATATACCAAATTATAATGAAAGTCCACATTAAAATTTTATGGTTTTTTATTTTGGTAATCATGATAATGTTCATGATTATTTACAATTTAAAAATGAATAAAATTACATGGAAACACCAATTGGATAAATTATTAATTAATAAAACAATGGTAACACCTCTGCATGAAGAAAGTACTAACGAATAAAACAATATGGGAACATTGTTCCATATAGAAACTACTAATTAAGATAGCAATATGGAAACACAAAATTAACCAATTTTAACACTAAGAACACATCCTAAGATTTTAAAAATAAGACCCATATATTTAATTGAAATTGATGAAAACATTTTGAAACCAATGCATAACAAAATTTCTAACCTTTATATGAGAAGAAAAGCCAAAATAATTTGGGATTGACATGTTGAAAAATTATATTAATCTCAAAGATGTTAATTTTTTGTTACATTAATGAATGTTCATAAGGTGAGACCTACAATGAGCACCTTAGGACTAATAACATATAATATTTGTGGTAAAAATAAGGTAATTATTGAAAATTTACATAATTCATACCACAAAGTAGGTGTGAATAAACACAATAAATATGGTAACACTACGCAACACATTATTACAACTTGTATTATATGTTGTCAAATAAGAAAAAATACTTTATTAGATAGATAATCAGAGCATTGAACATAAGTAGAAAAACACTAATGAAATTAATTTAGAGATGTAAAAGACTTGATGTTACTAATAATAATACTTATGGGTTTCTTTTATAGACTCCTATATAAATACAAGTGTATAACTAATGCCCTAAAGTATTTTTTTGCTTAGTTTTGGAAGGATATCACCTAATATAAGTGATGTAGTGAAAATAAGAATTGGTTATCATAATCATAAACCACAACTAAAATAATTTTTAGATATGACTCAAACAAAATGGTATTATAAATTTGTTCAAAAATATCCACAAATTTATAATAGTCAAATATATTTTGAAATGGATGATCCTTTTTATTTGAAAATCAATCACACATGCACCACTTGTTGTTATAGGCAACATGTTGAATTATTGATGCATTATGATGTTTTTTTCATGTTAATTATAATTTACATACTAAAAAGCATTTTATTGGAGTGTGCAATGGAAGCTCCACCAAAGTCATCAATGCAATTTATTTCAACCACTTTTTATGAAAGATTAGATGGATAGTTTTTTTTTATAACAAATCATGTTTGGATGGAACTTGCATCATTTGTGGTGGATTTCCAAAATTGAAAAATTGTACCCAAAAGGAGAATACACATGTAATTGGAAAAGAATTAGATTGCTTTAGTAAATATAAATTTGTGACATATCAATTAAAATATGTAAAGGAATATAAAAGGTGCAATCTTGTTAGAAAACAAATACTTGTTTACGAATTTATGCTCAATTTTTGGGAGAAAATTGTTTAAGAGTAGGCAAGGCACACACATAGATATTGATGTCTAGATGAAAAAAATAAAGGACACATTCCGACTTCATAGTGTTCTTTTAATATTTTAATTTTCATATAATTATGCTTTTCAACCACAAATTGAAGTTGAGTCATAGTAATATAATTTAGTACATGTTTCCATTTTCATGCATATAACATTCATGCATGCACCTAAAAATATATAACATGATCATAAATATAAAGGGCGTACCAATTATATGTTGTTAATGATCAAACACATTATAAAGAGTATGTGTAAGGTTATTTTCATATTTTATATGGAAATTTATGTGAAATAAACATTGATTTCAATCAAAATTATATTTGGTCAGATAACTTCACATGATAATTTAAGAATACATGAATGTTCTAATGGTTGAGCAAGATTCATGTGAACACTAGAGTATAACAAATTTTTAGTTTAACTAAATTAGGCCATGGAAAATGGAAGCATGATATTTTAGTATCATGCATCAAAAGATTTCTTCCAAGAGAGGGGTTGAAGTTATAATATGCTACTAATTTTATAGATGCAAAAAAAATAGTTGAATGGTGTAATGAGAAAATGGTCCATGGTGCTCAAAAAAATATAATGTTCATAGATATTTATGGTTGATGGAGATAGAAACATTGAAAATATATTAATATTATATAATATTAATAGGATAAAATGTGTTACACTCATTTCTTAGCTCAAATTTAGGTTATTGGATAATTCATACGAGGTAGATGAAATGCTTTTGTTCTGCATGTGTGGAATCTATTTGGAACAAGTGTGAGTCCCAAGAGTATTTGGTTGAATGGAGTTGTATAAATCTAAGTATAATTGACAAGGATCCACCAACATTATAAATTACTTATATAACATCATCATATAACTTTAAACACATATTTTAGATACTACAACTTGATAGGATATGGAATTTTACATTTAAAGTATGCATCAAATTAAATTAAAATGATGTGTTATGTACTAAAATTGGTTATATATTGATAGATCATTACTAAATCATACTATTTTTTAAAATATAAGGAATTCTTATGTAAATATTTATAATGATGATAATGAAGAGGGGAGAAACTACAAGTTATGTTGGTTTTTAGAGGAAAAATATAAAATGACTTAAGCAATCATAGATGGGGAAAACATTTACTATCCCATTAGGTATATGGTAGTTAATTTAACTTGGATTTAATGATATACTATCAAAAATTTGTATGTATGGTTTTTTTAAGACTATGAAATACATAATAAGATACTCAACTATTTAAATTTTGCTCTCTCAGCAAATGTCCAATCACATAAATATAGTGGGTGGCCATTAATATGACTCAATGGAAGGTTCATGAGTCTAGCCATGAAGTAATTTTTCATAATATAAATATTATATAAGATATATTATACCCCTAAAATTATGATTAATATGGTTATATAATGGATATCATAAATTTTATCTTTCATTTACTAATTTATAATATTTAGTTTGTCCTAAACAATTGGAATTAATGGGTGTGACCCTTGTTAATTTGAGGTGTGACTCTTCCCAATATCGGTATATATATGGTTGAGCATGGATTCCATAATCATAATAAGTTTCATCATTTAATTAATTTCCTCATTTACTTTGATTATTGGACATTGCCCCTCAAGATGTATTATATTTGAATGTTTCTTTTGTTATTATAAATAAATATCATAACTTATTGGCACTAGAGCATCGATTTTGGCAAAGAAATTTGTTTCCATTATTTATCACAAACCATTAATTTTTTTTTAAATTAATTTATTGGATTTTGAGGTTTGATCAAAAGGTCTACATGAAAAAAAATGTGCTATGGTGATAATTATTGAGTGAGTTATTATGAATTTATGATTTAAAAAAAAAATCTACAAGTCATAAATTTATGATTTTTCTTGATTTGTTTATATTTTTAAAAAAAAAATAAATAAATAAACTATGTATTATAACTTTATTTTGGTATTTGAGGCATTTTGCATTCTAAAATTCATTGGTCAAATTTGGTCAAAAATGGAATATATGATCCTGATACACCACATGTTTTAACTATTTATGGTTACCACTCACTCTAGATACTTTCCTCCAAAATTTAAGAAAAAATATAGAGCTATAAATAAAACCAAATAAATATACATGTCTTTTATAATAGATTGTTTTTATTCAACCACTGATCCCAATGATTCCATTTATTATCCACCACCTAAAATTGAAGGAAACATACTTGAGGGTTGTGAAACAAGGGTCATTTTTATCAAGGATATATTTTTTTGGCACATTTTAAATTTATTTTAATGATTTTTTATAAATGTTTGAATATGCTCTAATGTTTAAATTAGATTCCCTAGTTAATCCACATCTTATAGTCACTAAGACATAATAAAACCATCCTCGAGGGCACAATAAATAAAACATAGGAAATAATTCCAAGGACTAAAATTACATCTCCCAAATATGGACCTATGAAATTTTTTTGGTATGGATGTAACCTCTTGGATAAATCTCATGGAATGATATTTTTATATTCAAAATATAATAGATAATGTGAAGGTTGAAAAAACCTCACTACATCACTTATCAATGGTACTAGTGGATGATGAGTGACAAGAAAGTGTAGGTAATGAGTTAGGATGTTAGGATGAATCCACTAAGAAATAAATATACCACTATGATCATCCATGAAAGGGAATATATTTCACCCAACTAACAAATTTTAAACAAATAGGATCTATAGCAGAATGTAATGCAAAACATATGAGATTGGCAATCTAGACTCTAGAATCAATGCCTTATTAGAGACTAAAATTTTACATCAATGAAATAAATGAATGAATTGAGAAAGATGTTTGTTTTATATAACCATGTAAAGCTAAGAAATTAATGAAATGTGAAATACATATTGAGAAATTAGATTGTGATATAAAGAGATTCATGCAAGGTCAAACTTTTATATGGTGAGATAGAAATGTTACTAATATTGTTGATAGATATATGGTCAACTATTTTAAACTAGGGTAAATTACCAAGGTCTCTCCTCAATAAGTTGTAGAAAAAAGAGAAAAGGGCTTGGGTTGGCATTATGAAATTAAATTGTCTAGGTGACATAATTGTGCCAATGATGAGAAAATACTAATGATTATTGGGAATGAGGTTTTTGAGGAAGAAGAATTAGCTATGAATAAACCAACAATAGAATAGGAGCATACAAATTATATGGAGGAATAATTACCTAATAAATATATACATTCATTAAATGGGAATAACACACCACAAACACTAGAAGTGGTAGGTTATATTAAGAAGAAGTACGTGAAAGTTTTAGTCAATACTAGCAATTCCCATAACTTCATTGATATAAAATGAGCTAATGAGCTTACTTATTTTGTGTATCTAGTATCTAATTTTTATTCATGATTACAAATGGGAAACACATCTATTGTAGAGGCAATTTTAATCATATCAATATCTAAATTGGGGACAATTAGCTAGATTAAGAAATGTTTGCCATACCAATTGGAGGAGTAGATGTAGTTTTGGGGGTGTAATACCTTCAAAACCTAAGAATATTATCTTTAAGTTTTAAAGATGTATTAATGTTTTTTAGTATAAATGGAAAAATTAGAAACTTAATGGGATGAAATCACTAATAAAACAAATTATTATCTCTAATAGTATGGAGAAATTGCTTAAGAAAGGATATTATGGCATAATGGCACAACTACATTTCTTGGAAGCACATGAGGTAGAAAATTAGGACCTATCAAATCTTCAAACAATTATTCAAGAACAAAAAATATTTTTTCATGGACCAAAGGGCCTACCTCTAACCAAAGATCATGATGATGAAATGAAATTGAGTTTAGGAAGTATCCCTCATAACATTAGACCTTATCTGTACCCCTATGAATAGAACTCATAAATTGAAAAAATGGTGAAGGAAATAATAGACTAAGGTATTATCTATTCCAATAATAATGATTATTTATTTCTAGTGGTTATGGTCAAAAAAATGATGAGTCAAGGAGAATGTGCCAAGATTATAGAGAACTCAATAAGATCACCTTGAAAGATAAGTTTTATAATCCTGTCATTGTTGATTATATGTATGAATAGAATGGTGTCTATTTATTTACTAAATTATATTTATGTTTATGTTATCATAAAATTTGGGTAAAGGATGATGATGTACATAAGTCTAAATTTAGGACATATAAGGGTCACTATGAATTCTTAGTTATTACATTTGGTCTCACTAATTATCCATCTACTTTTCAAATCCTCATGAATTGCATTTTCCACCCATTCCTTCATAAATTTGTATTTGTATTCTTCAATGAAATATTAATCTATAGTAAAACATGGGATGAATATTTGAGATATGTAGAAATTATATCAAAGGTATTGGAAGATAGTCAACTTGAAGCAAAGAAATATAAGTGTGCCTTTAACGTGAAGGAGATGGAGCTATTATGACATATAGTTTCACAATAAGGTTTTAAAGTGGAACATAAGAAGATCATATTTGTAATGATATAAAATTAAATAAATGGTAAATTTATCATGGATAAAGACACCCAACCATTAGGTCCCTCTTTCTTGCTCTCTAGAACTCTCAGGCTTGTTTTCATTTATTCCTAGTCATCTATGGCCTTCTGAGCTTGACCCCAGCTGAGCCAGGACCCTCTCTTCATGACCAATCCAACCCACTAGGTCTCATATACCCAAGATAATAGAACCATAGTTGGATAGTAGCATTGGAACCTAGGGTATCCTCTTTTTAGTGATCCTATCCAATCATATTTTGATCCTAAGTTACTATTTTTTCTTGATTCTTCTTGTCCATTATATTGGCCTACTCTAGTTTCATCTAACCCATGACCAATAGATCCATATAAAATCCCATTCAAAGATAATTTTGAAAGGGTTGGAAAATATCAATCAATAAATAAATAATACTAGAAAGACCACTCAGGAAATCTTTCATATTCTCTATACAAAACTAACCTATACACATTCAAGCTAAATCAAGTATTCAGGCTAGTCCATAGCTATCTCAAGCATATCCAATTTTAGTATTTCTTGAATTTTATTAACTCTTTCACCAAGAACTCTTAAGGGGAGAAATACATATGGCTTGATCCTTCCTTGGAGTATTGATATGTAGGTAACATGCCCATATAGGGTGTGAAACACATCCAGGGCATCTTACACACACTAACCTCTTTTCCCTATTTTTTGAACTTCATTAAATTACATATAAAATACAATTACATTAATAATTATCTCTAAAAATATCTTGTACCTAAAAATTGGTATATAAACTCACATTGAAAAAGTGAACAAAACCCAAAAAGCTAAGATCATGAAGACAATAGCACCAGAGAACGACTATAGCACTAAAGCCCAGGGTGTCCAATTTTGACACTCCTATCCAATACAAAAATGAAGTTCAAGAATATATTTATGATAGTGTCCCAATCCTACATGCAAATTTATAGACCGTATCTTAGTCAGAATAGTATATAATAAGCTAAGTTTAATTTTCTCTCTCTCACTACTATTTTAAAAAAAATGTCTAATTACAATCTAATTTCAAAAATCAATAGCATTAATTAAGAATATTATTTACTAGTTTATCATACTTAGACTTGTTTATTAACTAGGGTTAAAACTCCATTATTCCTAAAAATAACAAATCATTTGGTGAACCTGACTTACTTCAAATTTTACATAAGAACCCTAAAAACCCTAGGGTAAATTCCTACATAGTTTTCCAAATTAATTTTTGAAATTTTTCTTGAAAATTAAAGTAAAAAATTCCTCTCAAAATTTTATAAGTTTTAGTAAATTTTATAATATTTTTTTTCAAAACCCTAGTTGCATACACTAGGTCCCACTAATTTTCCAGTATTAATCCATTAATTTCATGATTATTTGCTTGCATGTATAAATTAGAAATTTAATTCAAATTCTCAAATTCTATAGTAAATTTTCAAAAATATTTTATTTCAAACTCTAATTGCATCAACTAGATCCCAGTAATTTTAAAATCATTTTTTGAATTCTTAGTTGCATATTACATTCAGAAAATCACTTCAAATTTAACAAATTGATAGTAATTTAAAAAAAAAAATTCTCTCAAAACCCTAGTTACATCTACTGGGTCCCATTAAATCAAACACTTTCCCATAAATTTTTGATTTTATCTTAAATACTTAATTCAAATTCAATTTTAATTTCAAAACTTCATAGTATTTTGCAAAAATATCTTTGAAAAATCCCTAGTTGCATGTGCCAACTCCTATTTTGATTTTTGAGGTATCACCTTACACTTATAATCAAATTATCAAAATTATGCTCATTTACTTACAATTTTTTATTACATTTCTTTCAAATAATAATGAAACCATAATGGGCCCTATCATGTACATGAATGATGGAGTCTATCATATGTTAGTACAAAGCTTCATATTTTGCATTTCATGCGTATGTTTCATTATATGGGGTGATAATACATAATTCATTGCCAAAAATTCACAATATTTCAAAATTATTTTTGCATATTCTCTTTTGCTCATATGGAATAATTATCAACTCCATTTTGATAAAGACATTCGAAATGTTATGTTGCATGTCAAAATTTTCTATGCCTTTATGAAAAAAGTCATACTCTCTATCCATTGTTTTTTATTCCTCATATGGAAAAAATTTCAAGTTCATCATGACAAAAAACTTAGAAATGTTATGTTTCATGTCAAAAGTTTATATTCCTTTATGCAAAAATTCATACTCTCTATCCTTTGCTTTTTATTTCTCATATGGAATAAGTTTCAAGATTATCATGCTAAACATATTAAAAATGTCATAGTTCATGACAAAGATATTATGCATTATTATATAAATCCATGCTCTCAACCCTTTGCTTTATATCTCTCATGTGGTAAAATTATCAAGTTTATCATGCTAAACACATTCGACATGTCATATCACATATCAAAGTTCTAAATGTATTCATGCACACTTTCATGCTCTCTATTACATAATTTCTCTCTCGTGACTAATTTTTTTTTAATTTTATCATGCTAAACACATTAAAAATTTCATGATTCATGGCAAAGGTGTCAATGCATTAATACACAATTCCATGCTCGATATTCATTATTTGTTATCTATCATGTGTAATGTTATTTATAATTATATTGATATACATGGTTTCTACTAAGATGTATCTAACTCTTTAGATAATTTTAATCACCTCCCTATCAGTACTAGACATAATCAAACACTAGTGGTTATATCTATCCTTCCTCTCTTCAAACTTGGTTCATATAGCTTTCATCCCACACCTACTACCAGCTCTATGCCCATCATAGATCATACGGTATATGCTATCACCCAAGTTTATTAATATAGCTAGGTTGGTTACACCCATGGTTATAGCTCTATCACTTTTAGCTCCTCCACCTATTAAAATTCTTCCTCTAGTCTAGATTTAGCCACAATCAAGACCTTCATCACCAACACAAAGAGTTCATACACTTCCATAAAGGCCTAATTTAGAGTAACCATAGTTTTAGGATTCTAAATAGCTTTCAACTGTAGTATTCACACCCAGGTTGGTATCATTGATGTATCATGCTTTTGCATATAGACCACATGTTAAGAGAGATTCTCTTACCACTAGATGGGTTCCTAAGATCCCCACAATTACATCCAATTCTTATATTTATAGGGGGATCCCACAGTTAGTTTCCAATATATGTATTTCAAAACAGTTATAGCATACACAACTTTCAGAGCTATAGTCTTAGCATTTTCATCATGCTTCAAGATCACACACGATCCTTCTTCTTCGTATAAGACAACATGATAGGGAATCTCTTATGGGACTCATCAGCTAATATCATCTCTTCTTAGCCTTTATTGTGCATAATGTTTCATAATTACTTATACATAGATTTTTATGGTTGATTTTACATAGATCAAATTTCAAAATACAAATACAATATAACATCTCAAAATATAAAAAAATACAAAAATGTCAAAACACTAAAAATATTTTGATTTTATGCATCATCCATTATTTACATCACTAATATCTATTCTAGACTTACATTTATTATTTGATGTTATTATATGTTGATTTATCTACATTACCATGCTTCACTTGATCTTCTTTGAGTGTGTGCAATGATATCCAGCTCTTTGATTGCCTCACTCTACCCATTGAGGGGGCATCCTACATCTACATTAAAGACACAATTTGATATACATACTCACTAAGTGTATCATCCATGGGCCTACACCATCTAGGTTATGTCATTTTGATAGTACACACTCCAAGCTATGATGTTCATGTACATTGCTTACTAGATTTTATAGATTACTATATCAACATTTCACTAGTATCTATCACTTGTGTATCTCTTAGTATACACCTAGTCTTGTACTAAACACATCTTGCATACTTCCACTCTTGTTTTGATTAGTTAGATGTGATTATATCTTTCTATTTATTGCATTCTTTCTTTTCTTATTTATTTTAGCTTATTAGATTGCATTTCCAATTCTTTCTTATCTCTTGTATGTGCCTTAGGACATCTGCCAATGTCCTACTCTTCTATTCATCTGTGTTGCTTAGGATAATTTTGAATGTCATTTGATTGTACTCATTTATGTGATTTTGGCTTTCACGCCAAATTTTTGGTTTCAATTATATGTGTATGTGGTATTTTCACATGCCTTGTATGATTGTATTTATAGTTTGAGTGACATGTGCCCATGTCCATTGTTTACTTGGCCCATTGGCCACCCTTGTATCCATCTTGTTTCTTGTTATGTGTGATTGATTTTTTATTGCTTATGATTTCTTATAATGCCATGGTCGATATCCTGCATTTTCCTATTTTCTTGGATGCCATTATGGACATCATGCTCCATTACTCCAACTAACAACTAAAAAACTAACAAATAACACTATTACATCCATTTCAATACATTTCACATGCTATTACATTCTTAAATATATCTAGGCATACCCCTCTTTATTTAGTAATATATCAAATTAAACCATTCTATATCTTGAGATATCTTATTGATTATCATTTCTATATCATGTATATTTCTATAATCACACACTTGTAAGGCCTCTTAATTTGAGGGTAGTCATTTTAGGGTACATATTCCTACCCTCATAAGAGAGCAGAAATAAATAATGGTTTTGATATAGAGATCAGAGTTCTTATTAGTTGAAAAAATCTAGTTTTAGAATAACTAGAATAACAACCAGTCATCAAACCACTCAAAATAAACTACACAAGTAGTTAAGAATCTAGAACAGTGATCAGTTTCATCCTAGGAAAATAGTGTCAAGGTTGGAATATTGGACACCAGGGTGTCTATTTTTATTTCTCCTTTCCAAAAAACAAAAAAAACTAGGTTTTCTAGAATTAGGTAGGAAAGTAGGTTCAACTACAGTTTTACATAAACAGACTAGTTTAGATCAGTAGTTTCTAGTATAGTTTTCTTAGAGAATATAGACATAGAGGGAATCATGCATGAGATGATTGGTCCTCACTTCCAATTTTAGATATGATAATTGGTATAAATTCTAGATAATAATCCATGTTTTAGACACTAGTGATTTGGGGTAGATTACAAAACACTTTTGATTCTTTTTTATTAGTGTTAAGCATTATCCAAGCATTCTCAGTAGTTATGTGCCTTATTCCATTTATAGGTTGTTGGCATAATTTTGGAGTTTATTTCATATAATCCTAACCTCCATAGTCCCAATTACCTATTTTTTTGAGAGGCTTCCACATAAGCCAAATTTATAGTTTTGGAGTGGCTTTCATATAATCCTAATCTCCAATCTTTTTTGAGTTGGCCAACATTGACCTAGTTTCTAGCACATATTTGACTATATATGCTAATTATTAGATTTATAAAACATTCATGGGCTCCATAAGCCATCTCATATGACATACACATTCATATATATCAGTATCAATTTATAGCTTTACTTCATGGGGAAATGATGGAGCCAAAGAGACAACCTTTGAATTTTTGAGCCACCTATTCAGAGGGATTAGAAACATAATCTAGACATTTATTATCATAAACATGATCATATAGCTTCACTTAGTAGGTGATGATGGAGCCAAAGGGACAACCTTTGCATTCTTGAGCCACTTTTTAAGGAATTGATCACTTAGCTATAATCATGATATAAATTTTGGTATAACATCATCTAACACATCCAACATTACTTATCATTACCCAATTTTGTAACAAGTTTTGTATTGGTTTGTATAACTAGTGAGGTGTATTCATTTGTTTATCTTCCTTTGTCTCTCTCTTACCCATATTTATACATTCTTGTTTTATATTGCATATAATTATAATTGATCTACTATTTTTTTCCCTTTCATAAATTTATACTTACACAATGTGCTCTCTATGAACTATTCAACATTACATAGCATCACACAAGCTTCATGGGATTCACCTTTATAGGTAAGTTCATGTACACTTTCTATTTTCCTTTATCCTACTATTTTACTTTTCTAAATCACTAGAATAAATGGAAAACAAATGTAGTCATACAAAATGGAAAAAATGGTAACTTGCGCATGGCTAAAGACACCAAACCCTTAGATCCTTCTTAGTTTCTATCTAGACCCTCTAAAGCTTTTTTCATTGATTCATAGTCACCTATGGCCTTTCAGAATTGAACCCAATTGAGTTAGGACCCTCTCTTCATGACCAATCCATCCCCCAAGCTCTCATCTACCTAGGAAAATAGAACCAAATTTGGACAATAGCACTAGAACCTAAGGTGTCCCCTTTTTAGCAGTCTTTTCCAATCACATTTTGAGCCCAAGTTACCATTTTTCCCTGATTCCTCATCCATTATTCTAGCCTAGTCTGGTTTCATCTAACCCATGACCAATATATCCCTATAAAATCCCATTCAAAGATCATTTGGAAATGGTTGGAAAATATCATTTAATTAAGTAATAATACTAGCAATAACACTCAATAAATCTTCCCTATTATCTACACACAACAAACCTATACACTTTCAAGCTAAACTAAGTCTTTATACTAGTCCCTAGCCATCTCAATCATACCTAATTTTAGCATTTGTTGAATTTCATTAACTATTGCACCAAACATTCTTAAAGGGAGAACTATATATGCCTTGATCCCTCCTTAGAGTATTGGCATATAGGTAGCATGCCCACACATGGGGTGTGAATCATGCCCAATGCATCTTACACACACTAACCCATTTTACCTATTTTCCCAAGTTCATTAAATTTCATAAAAAAGACAAGTGCACAAAAAATAAACAACAGAAGGAGCTCTTTTGATAGTGAGGACCTAAAAATTGGTACATATACTCACACTCAGCAGGTGAACAAAACTCATGATCTTGAGGAAAATAACATTAGGAAAGGAATATAATGCTAGATCCTAGGGTGTCTAGTTATAGTGCTCCTTTTGAATCAGTAAATGAATTTTTGGAACCCATTTATGATAGTGTCTTAGTCCTTCATGAATATTTCTAGACCCTATCACAGTCGAAACATTCCAAAAAAAACCTTAGTTTAATTTTCTCTCTCTCACTATGACTTTTAGGAAAGGTTTAATTATAGTAGATTTCAAAAATTAATATCTTTAATTAGGAATATTATTTACTAATTTATCTTACTTATACTTGTTTATTAATTAGGGATAAAACTCCATCATTCCTAATAATAACAAATTAGTAGCTATCAATTATTGGCCAAAACCTTAAAATATGAAATATTTATTAGGATTGTTGGGTATAATAGGCTCCTAAAGAATATTTATTCACAACTATGATCACATATCATCACAATTAACAACATTATTGAATAAAAATTCATTTTAATGGTCAAACTAAACCACCCAAGAATTCCAACAATTGAAAGAAGCTCTTACTTCCACATATATGCTACGTACCCCATACTTCTCTAAAACATTTTTGTTAGAATGTGATGATTTTGGCCATGGAATTGGGGTAGTATGAATTTAATAAGGTAATATCTCAGCATTTGAGAGTCAAAAACTAAAATTAAATAACTTGGTAAGGCCTACATATGAGAAAGAAATGAAAACAATTATTCATGCAGTCAAACAGTTTTACCAACATCTCATGTGAAGCATTTAAAATTTAAGATAGATTATGATCTTTTAAATATTTTTTAGATAAATGACTATATTCAAAGGAAAAACAAAAATGGGTCACTAGTATTATAGGATATGACTTTAAAATTATTTACAAAAAATGAAATGTGAAAATTTTAGTTGATGCACTTTCTCAATAGGATGTAGAGGAAGCAAAAATTTATGTTATTTATTTATTATAACCTTAATGGGTAGAATCAACATGGGTAGATTGGAAAGAAGACAATCCCACTAGGAAAATCATATAACAATTTGAAGATAATCCATATTTTGTAGATAAGTATGTTTGGTAAAGAGACTCCTTATGGTACAAAGAGATACTCTTTTTATGCAAAAATTTAGAATTGAAAGCTAGTATCATGTCTCAAATGCATGAATCACCCATTGGAGGAAATTTTTGGTTTTTAAAAGACTTATCACCATATAAAGAAGGATTGTTTCTGGGAATGACTTAAGGGGGATGTAAAAAATATTATAGTGGAAAGTTTGATATGTCAACATGATAAAGGAAAAAAAATTAAGAACGTAGGTCTCTTAAAACCATTATCCATTCCAATACAATACTGGGAAGACATATCCATAGGCTTTATTATAATCCTACCTAAATGAAATAACATTTAAATGATATTAGTGTTTGTGGATTGAATCACAAATTACACAAATTTTGTGGGATTTCTCATCAATTTCAAGCTAGCATTGTGGCAGAAGTATTCATGGAAAAGGTACAAAACATTAATGGAATTCCCAAAATCATTGTGATTAATCATTATCCTATATTTAATAGCATATTTAAGACTAAACTATTTTTTTGTGGGGAAAAAAACTTTCCCATAGTTTATCTTATCATCCAAAATTAGATGGACAAACCATAATTATGATTAAATGTCTAGAATGATACCTACATTATTTTTCCTCAAAAACACAAGCACAATGGTTCAAGTGGATTTCCCAAGTATAATGGTGGTATAACACATCATTTCACACAATGATAAATATGACACAATTATATGATATATATGGATGCCCCCTATCTTTTACTACATCTTATTTTTAGGGTCATTCCAAATCTTGTGCGATCAAATATCATCTTCAATACCAACAAGAAGTGTTTCAATTCATAAAGGGGAATTTGGTTTTGGATAAAAATATAATTAAATAAAAAATTGATCAAAATTATAGTGAGAGTCATTTTTAATAAGTAACTTGGATGTTCCATCGTTTACAACCCTATAAACAATGGTCACATAAATAACATAAGAACATGAAGCCCAAACCCAAATATAATGGGACCTATAAGGTTTTGCATAGAATCATAAGTTTTTATTATAAGTTAAAAATTCAAAATTCTTCCAAAATGCATCCAATATTTCATGTTTCATTTTTGAATAAAGTAATTGGTTGTAAGCTTGCAGTCTAGTCTAAATTTCTTGAGTTGGATGAAGAATAGAAGTTCAATATAGTACCTAAAGATATTCTAGAGACATGATTGAATAAGTTACATAATTGATCCATTTATATATTTATCATCAAATGGAATAATATTCCCACGTAATATGTAACATGGAACGATGAAAAATTCATGTGAAAACATTCTATGTTATTAAACATTAAGGGAAATGATTTTTAGAAGGTGAACGATGTGTTACACCCCTAACATTATGAGTACTAAGGTTATTTAATGGACAACATAATATTTATATTTCATATATTAACTCTTAATATTTATCTATACTGACATAATTTTAATGAATGGGTGTTACCCTTCCCAATTATGGGTGTGACTCTTCCTAAATATGGATATATTTATGGTTGATCATTACTTTCCATAATTATCATAAGTCTCATTATTGAATATATTTCCTCATTTATAATAATTAATGGATGTTTCTACCTTGAATTGGATTATATATGAATATTTACTATGTTATCATAAATAAATATCCTAACACAATCCTAGTGGTTCTTTGGATTTAACTTTCAAGGTATGTTAAGTTATCAAATGTAAATGTGTTTAATATTATCAAATTTTATTAATTTTTTAAATAGTACATCTAGATTTGAGTTTAATTGAATACTAACATATATTTTTTAGGTTATTGGCTCAAAGTTATCTACCACCTTCACATGGATGGAAATATTAGTAGAAAATTCCATATTATTGAAGCCAAAACAATCTTTCAGTTCATGTAGATAACTGGCAATGTTAACATATATGAAAGGAAATTATGGAGGCTAGAATAGGTGATATACATCCTAAACAGGTGTACATGGAGGCCAATAACATTATTTTGTAGGTTATTCATCACACCAAACATGGTGGTAATGATAGGTTTCAGCCATGAGGCCCCAAAGGTGGAGATCTCCATCTACGGCTTGAATGTTGATAATATTTGTTGTCAATGTTTCATAACACCAATTTTTTTTTAAAAGTTGCATATCCCCATGGATATATATATCATGGTGGTGGTAACATATGTATAATACATATATTTATGTTTTATAAGATATTTATTTGTAAACTAAGGTCCCAAAAGTGGAAACATCTACTAGAGGCAAATAACTTGCCTCTTAACTACATAAAAGTAACATTTTAGTACTAATCATAAAATCGTCAGACATGAATTGTCTCTTATTTTATAATTAATTTATTTGGGGTGAAAAAATATGGATTCCATATGTATGTGAGTGTTATCTTCATTCATGTATATGGATTACAATTTTTTTTTAATGTATGTACAAAGTTTGCCTTAAAAAGTACATTTTTATCATAGAGGGAAGGACCTTCTTGAGGCTAGGAAAAATGATTTATATCCCAACCATGCATACCTATAGAAAAATAAAATGGCACTATATTTTATTTGGAACCACTAATTTGGTGGCATTTGTAGTTTATAGCTATGAGGCTTTGGAAGTGGAGACCTCTATCTAAATCTTAAATGTTTATAATATTTCTTATCAATGTTTCTTGACACCACAATTATTGAAAAAACACATATCTGCATGGACCTAGAGATCTTGATAGTGGGAAAATAAGTAAATTTCAAATCAAATGCATTTGAAGTGATAACTTTCATATGGAGGTCCTAAAAGTGGAAATGTCTATTGGAGGCAAACAACCTATCTCTTAACTACATAAAAGTATTTTTTCAAGACTGATCACTGAATCATTATCCACATATTTATTTATTATTATTGATTAAAATGATATAGGGTGAATGTATATGGATTCAAGATATACATTATGTTTTTTTAAATTCATGTAGATGACTTATGATTTTCTTTTAACATGTGTCCAAATTTTTCCTTAAAAAGTGTAATTTTATTATAAAGGGAAAAACCTTCTTGTGGATGGAATGAGTGATTCATATCTTAAAAAAGAATATTAAAAGGATAATATCATGATATTTTAGGTTATTTTCACCCTCATTGTGGTGATAATGCTAATTTTTATCCATAAGACACCAATTGTGTATATTTCTAATTATGGCTTCAATGTTGAAAATATTTCTTATCAATGTTTCCTAATCCCAAAATTGATGTAAAATGCATATCCACATGGATTGAGAGGTTTTTTGGTGTGAAAATATGTAAATTTAATATAATAACATGTTTTAATTGACATATTTACAAATAAAGGTCTTGGAAGTGGAAATTTATACTAGAGGCAAATAACATGTCTCTTAGTTATATACAAGTAGCATATTAGGACTGATCACATAATCACTAGCTATAGATTCATATATTTTATCAATATAAGTGATTCAAGATTTTCCTAAATAGTGAAATTTTACTATAGAGGGAAGAACCCTCTTAAGGCTGGAACAGGTGCCTTATCTCCTAACCAAGCGCACATAGAGGAAAATAAAACAATAATAGTGGTTATTCAACACCCCTAAAGTGGAGGTGGATATCTCCAGCTATGGATTGATTGTTGAGAACATTTATTTTCAATATTTCCAAATGAAAATACATATCTAAATGGATTCAGAGGTCTTGGTGGTGGTAAAATATGTAATTTTAATATCCTAAGATTTTTGAATGGATGTATTTATAAATGGAAGTATTGTAATCCAAAATGTCCACTAGAGGCAAATAACATGTCTCTTACATACATAAAAGTTGCATTTGAGAACTGATCACATAATCATCAACCGCAAACTCTTCTCTTATTTTTGATACAACCTCTCAAGGGAAAAAGTAAATGGAATACACATACACATGAAGCTTAGTTTGGTTCATGTAGATGACTTAAAAATTTTCATTTGACATTTTTCCAATGTTTGATTTAAAATGTAATTTTATTGTGGAGGGAAGGACCTTCTTGAGGTTAGAATAGGTTCTTTATCTCCTAACTAGCCATACTTAGAGGCTAAGAACATGGTCCTAGAGGTTATTCATCATTGTATTCATTGTGGAAATGTTATTTTTAGCCATGAGGCCTTAGAAGTAGAGATCTCCAACTATGGATTCAATGTTGACAATATTTATTTTCAATGTATCGCAATGCCAAAATTGTTTCAATAATGGATATCCATACATATTTATCAAAAGGTACCTTTCAACTTGTTTCCCTCCCATATTACCTCTTTTTGGACTCATCCCTTATTTATAACATGTAAATTACATATTCAAGGCATGATCTTGCATAATATTTCATGCTTCTTTCATCTAAAAGTGTCATGCTAAGTATATTATAGGTTTTGAACTATAGACATTATCAATCTTGCCAGGTGCTTTAGCATAAAACACCAAGTTGTAGGTTTTTAATGATTTTTTCCATTGTTTCAAGATTTAATAGCCAAACATGATTCTTAAAACCTTCATACAAGGTTCACAATACTTGTAACATGGTTAGATATGTTTCATTATGATATTAACATGCTCCACGAGTCTCAAACTCCAAAGGACATTCATGTAAACTATAAATAAAGTTTTAATCGTGTATTTAGGTTATATCAAGAAGTTGAAGATCCTTCTGAAGGAGAAATAAAGCTTGAATAGGCTAGGGGGAGTCTAATGAACCTCAAAAAAAAGTTTCAAATCCTTCAAGTTATATTTCATGGCCTTTCAAGCAATTTGGTGGCCATCTTATAGGTCAAAAGACTAAGAAAATGAAGATTTGCACATCTGTAAAAAGTTGTAATGTCATGACAGAGGATCTTAGGCATAAAATAAATGTTGGAAGAGATAATAGGACCATACATGATTGTTTTTAGTTCTTTAAAAAAGGAAATGAGGTATGCAACCTTTGAAGTAAGCTAAGAAAATAAGGTTGTAGTGTTTTTACAAAGGGAACTAGTTACATCCTATTTATTTTCTCCATTTGAATGGTTCTTGCATGGTTTTGGAAGGGTTTTAATAGGATTTAATGCACAATTTGGTGGTACTGAGACTCCATGAGATAAGATAAACTATGTGGATCCACTCAAAAGCCCTATAGATAATCAAAACCCCTAAAAAACTTTCAAACCCATAATAACACATTTTAACTATTTTAAGGCTTGAAGAGACAAGAAATAAGTTTTAGACCTTTCTAGGATTCTTTAAGAGTAAATATAGTGGAATACAAATGTTGTAGATCTTCAAGTAAGCTATAAATTTCTAAGAGATAGATAATGCAAGAGGTTTAAGCTACTTTAATAAATATAGTAGGTCTAACAAATCTTAAGCAAGTATATAAGATATATTATACAAATATATTTGTAAGATATTAAGCATAGTTTCTATGTTTCCAAAAGATCAACAGGGTTTTGAGATCCAAAACCTAATCAATAGGCCTATAGAAATGATTGAAGGGATAATCAATAATAAAATACAATAATTTACAATAGATAAAGCATCATTTTATATCACCTATAGGACTACATATGTACCTCTAATATTTCCATGACTTTATCAATGATAAGGCCTATGTTTCAATCTCATTCAAGAACACCATTAGATCTAAATACCTCATCAAGAGGTGCCTACAAATTTGTAGAAACTAATGAATGTTGAATGGATCATTGATATAATTCTCACGTTTATAATGATTTCAAAACTTTAAACAATATATTTATGCAGATATATAAGGGTTTCACACATATACAAGAACATTTCAAGCCGATATATAGGTTCTAAGAGCTAGTTTTTAATATGTTTCCAATGATTATATGTTTAAACCTTCAAAACTAAAATATTATTTTTATAAAATAATGAGCTTACATAGTTTCCTTGATTTTCATGGTGATTATATAAGCAAACATAGGATTTTTAAAGCTTCTAATCCTACATATAGGTTGTAACATTGTTTTCAATACTTCTATGGTGTTCAAATATTTTAAATAGCCTCTATGATACTCATTAAGATTCATAGAAACATAAATAAGTCTTAAGGTTTATATACATTAAGGTTTTCAATAAATTAAGAAAAGTTTTAATCATTATTCTCAAACACTAGATGCTTGCAAGGAAAAGTTTCATGTTTTTAGGACTGATCAAGAAGACATAAAAAATTTCATATCTTCCTATAACCTACACTAAGATATATAATAGGGTTTTTAAGGCCTTAACAAATGTTTCAATAATATACAATAATAATTATAATATTTATAAGTAATAAAAATGGTTTAAATTCTCAAACACTCACCCACATTCTCTATAAGGTCTAAAAAATAGGTTTCAAGCATTCTCTTAGACACTAGAGACCTATAAGCTTCTTACATGTCTCCCTTGATTGTGTATATGGTTACTTCATAGATTTTAATAACCTAAACTACCTCATACAAGATGAAAATCAATGTATTAAGGTTTTTAGCATGTTCTTAAGCATGTTTTCAAGATTTTAGAACATGTTTTAAAGGTTGTAGGCCTATTACCAAGGTTTTAATGTTTTCATGCCAATGTAATCCCAAAAGTATATTGATAAGGTTTGTTAGGGATACAAAAATCCTAAAACATTAATTTTTTAGGTATGAAGGAGGTTTCATGATTTCTAAATCACATCATTAGGATAATGCAAGTTTCTTATACCTTCTCAATCATCCACAAGGCATAGAAAAAGTTGGAAATATGATATTTATGAAATTAAAAAATAGTGATCAAAATTCACATGATAAAAAATATCATAACTAAGAAATGATATAAATATTCACATGTTAATAAATATCATAAATAAAAAATGGGATAATTGTAAAATTGAACCTATGCTTGCTCATATGACTAGAGTTTTCATTTCTCCATTAGCTACCTAGAAAACAATAGTGACGGGTAGTGGAGATGATAATTTAATAGTACATCATTTAGGTGTCACATTATACTTCATTACAATTCAAAAAAAGTGTTTTTTCAAGTATGTGAAACCACTATAAATTCATAATACATTTTATCCTTTTGAATATTGCTTCTTAGGTAAAATAATTTTGGAGATATGCCAAAGCATTCATGAGGTATTTTTCAAACATATTTTCACTACATAAATCATGTTAGATAATTATTATTATATAAGAGTCATCATTATTAATTATTTTCACATCTATTAAATTTTTATTAAAATTCATGTCTATAAGAATACAAACATAATCTTGATAAGGATAAAAAATAGAATGAGATATACAATTATTAGAATGCATAAATTGGTTGCTACAGATGTTCCATCAAGGCTTTGATAACAATCCAAACATTATAATATGTTATTAATATAAATACAAGAAATATAATAAATTAAATAAAATCTTTTGAAATATTAAGATATAAGTTTCTTGAGACTATTACTATTATGATCTACATCATATATGTCATAATATAACTATAGTTTTATTTATTAAATTTATGAACTATATTTGGTTTAGAAAATTTAGCGTGGAGGGGGTGAGAGAGTGGGTATTATATTGGTGTTAAGAGGACCTTATAAATATTTTCCATGTAAATGAATTCATAAAAGTGCACAAAATGTTAATATAATAAAATATTTAATAAATTACAACAAAAGCCATAGGTGAAGTCAAAAATAATATACAAGATGAAATGTTTATGTGTGTGTCTGTAATCCATAAAGGCTTAAAATATTTGAAAATAATAAAAAATACTAGGTCAATGTCATGTAGGCATATAATTCTAAATAATGATACATCAAGCCAAATAAGTATATAAAAAAAGCCATAAGACATTATAATAATCATCAAAATGCATCTCTCTCTTTTCCTTGATTTATAACAGATGGAGGTATCTGAGATGAATGACTATGGATTCTCTTCCACTCAAAACTTGCTTGTATCTCAACCTATTCATATACAAATATTTACAAAAATAATACATACTAGAAAAAGATACTTAAAAAGTTAAAAAGTTACTCTTCAAATGATATGAAAATTATTCAAATGTGCACTTACTATAGTCTGGTGGTCATGGTTAATTTGTACCTAGCAATAAATAGGGTAAATGATAGGTTGAGGCAAGAGAATAGGAGTGTGAAATGGTGAACCAACAAGAATATGACCCCCTGTGTGTGTGTGTGTGTGTGTGTGTGTGTGTGTGTGTGTGTGTGTGTGTGTGTGTGTGTGTGTGTGTGTGTGTGTGTGTGTAACTTATCAAAATTAGGTATTAAACATTTAAATAAACCATCTAAATCACTGAAATATAATAGCTAAATTTTTTTAAAAAAATGTCTTATCTATGTTATGCTTGGTAATCATTTTCATAGGACTAGAAGGCATCAATGAAAAAGTCTACATAAATAATTTTTTTATGCATAAATTATTTGAAAAAGTACAAAGGAAATTTTCAAAACACAAATCCATATTTTCACATACACAATAAAATGACTCTCATGCCTTGGTTAGTTGTTTTATAGATGAAACCACATTAGAGATTCCTACATTTTCTCCTACCCAAATAGATGGTGAAGTGTTTAGCATGGAAATCAATTAAACACAAAATAGATCAATGTTAGTCACTTGAGTACACACACACACACACACACACACACACACACACACACACACACACAGACACACACACACACACACACACACACACACACACACACACACACACACACACACACACACACACACACACACACACACACACACACACACACACACACACACACACACACACACACACACACACACACACACATACACACACACAATTACATGCATGTATTGAACCATAAAACTAGTTAATCCTTAAAAATTACCTTTAGATATGTGTATATGATAATAGTATCAACAACATATTTATTTGTGTAGAATCCAAAATCATCCTGAAACATAAAAATTACATATACATTATTGATATTTATATGAAAAATTATGATTACCTTTTAAATTATACAAATATTTGAAATTTAACATGGAACTGATAATTTTATTTGTAACATGTAAAATATACAAGATACATAGGCATGAAAGACATTAGTGAGATCAATATCAATATCAATGAAACACATGTAGATGAATGAAACACATTAGTGAGATCAATATCATCTATCATCTAGGCCCCGAAAAAGACCACCATGAGAAATTTTCATGAAATCCTCCTCATCCTCCTCAGTTCTAGTCCATATAGCACCACATGATATATAATGGTGAGGTCATGTAATGATAGTAGATGAGGTCTCCCCTTGTCCACCCTTCCCAATAACAGTATGATAAACCTAGATTGCATGTTAAATGAGGGTGTAAGTAATCACCTTAAGTTCATGTAATGTATATATATATATATATATATATATATATATATATATATATATAGTATCCTTGATTATATAGGGTAGTGTCTTATGAGTATGTGGTTTCTAGACAGGTGCTCTCTTAGGTTTATTAGGTGCACAACATTCAACTGACCTATCCTTCATAGAGCCTTATATTTTGATCTAAAACTTTGAGAAATAAAAATAATTCATAAATTCATTAAGGATAAAATCATAATAGAGTTCTCAAAAAATACATGAGGACCTCATTAATATTTCAAGGTGGGTCAATAAATACAATCCACCATTGGTCCCAAAAAAATTATTTAATCAACTTGTATGTGCATTGATGGATTAAAATTCATTTGGTTATCACATCTAGTGGTCCACCAGTTCTTGCATCATGTAATAATGTACAAACTTGGGATTTTGTTATTTTTTAAATCTCACTCAATGGCCACATGTAATTTTTTAGAATAGTATCCCCTGCATATATTTATATAATCATCCCACATATCAATTTATCTCATTAATGGATCAACTTCACAAATTAATGTCTCTAATTTATTTACTAGATATGTTTGATGGGGTTATTCTGAATGGAGATCCCTCAATTCATTAATTAAGTTATCAATTTCAATCACATTTTTTTTATTTGGTCTGCCAAATCCTCCTAACTACCTTGAAGGCGGGGGCGGGGGGGGGGGGGGGGGGGGGGGGCGGGGGGGGGGGGGGGGGGGGGGGGGGGGGGGGGGGGGGGGGGTGCGCGGTGGGGTCTTGAGGAACTATAGGAGGTTTTTATAGGCTACGAGCGTTATGTTGATTATTTACACTTTATACATTTCCCTTTACACGTTAAGGTGTATTATGTGCTAAAAAACTCAAAAAATACAAACCATTTCAACAAATCAAAAGTGTAAATTCAAGACCATTCACTAAATTTGTGTGGAATTATACTTAAGTATGTTTTCATACCTTTCCTCTTGCATGCCACTATCATTTTTGAGTTCTTTTGGTGTCTGTATAAAATGTGATTTTAGGTATTTGATTATGTTCTCATTATTTGCATCAATTCCAAATTGAAGGCATTGATATTTTTTTAAGTTATGTCATCAGTACTAAGTATAAAGCTACACACATAATTTTAAATCAAAATACCACGTACATTGTTTTAAATCATTAAATTTATTACATAGTCCTTGATCACTAGTTATTGATCCTATGTGATAAAACCATGTATGATTTTTTTTAAAAATATGTAGATGATTTTAAAAATAATTTATGTTAATTTTTTAAAATTAGTTTAAACACAAAATCTATTCTCTTTTTGTCCCCTAACGTTTTACACACACTCCATGCATTCTCACCAAAGTGTTTATGAATATATGTTCATGTCTATCCAAATGAGTGCATATATATGGAATATGTCTCCATAATTTTTACTAAGGTTTCAATATTTTACATGTAAATTAACCATATGATATATAAAACCTTATGAATATTAAAATTATGTTCGTTTGATTTTATCTTCATGGAGACATAAGTCTCTTTCCGAGCCCACTATAATTCCTCCTTTAAGATGTGGGATGTCTCCTATAGGTTATTCATATAATAATATGATTTAATTGTATAATGTGCCATGTACAAGTATATTATAATGTAAAATCATGTGAATATGAGGATATTATGTCATCACAGTAATGTGTATATAAATAAATGCATGTAGCTAAAATATTTAATTTAGGGAATATAAGTGTCTTTTATAGATAGATGTATAAATAAAGAACAAAGTTTAGTTATATCTGAATACTAGTACTTAGTAAAGGCTTATGATATGGGTAATTATACCAATCTATATTAACAAGTTAAAAAAAGAGCAACCATCATATATTATTATGTATAATCATGTGAATATGTGGATACTATGCCATCATAGTAATGTATATATAAATAAATGCATGTAGGTAAAATATGTAATCTAGGAAATATAAGTGTCATGTCTAGATAGATGTATCAATTAAACACAAATTTTAGGTATATCTAAATACTTATACCTGGTAAAGGCTTATGATATGGGTCATTATACCAATCTATATTAAAAAATTAAATAAGAGCAACTATCTCAAGTGTTAGTGTAACACATAATTCTAAAAACCACATATAAGGGATGTGAATATGTCACAAAAAACATGGCCAAGGACCACACACAATTCATATGAATGTGTGGTAAAAAAATGTGAAGGGATACATGAAAGGAATAAAAACATGTCACAAATAAGGGACATAAATATGTAATAAACTAAAAAAGGCCAAGGAGAACACACAAGGGACATAAATTTTTTTTCAAAAAAAGGACAAAGATGATGCAAAAAAAATATAAGGGCCACACATAAGGGGCATAAAACTTATCAAAGAAAAAGACCAAGGGAAAAATGGGAGAGACATAAATATGTCATTAAAATAAGGCCAAAGGATGAACACAATAGACATAAATATGTCTAAAATAAGTCCAAAACTTCACACAGTAGATAAGAAAATAATATCCTATCATACAAGACAATTATAATATAAATGGAACATAAAACATGTAACAAGTTTACTATGTGGAACTCCATCCATATTTATAAATGTCACATCATAGAAAAATAACATATCCATGTAATACTATTTAAGGTATGAGAAAATAAAATGACATGTGTTATTAATTTAGGTAGTTCAACATTATAGAAATGTCATATAAATATATAATCTATACTAGTGAAACCTATTTAAAAATATGCCCATTGGTATTGACATAGTCACTGGGTAGAGGAAATTTCATCTGTATATCATGCATAACTTGTATGCCCTACATCACACTCATATTATTTGAAATGTATGAGTGTATGAAAATAATATTATATATATAACAATAATAATAAATAATATATGTAAATAGTGTAATTTTGTAAGCATGTCATGGTCAAGTCCTAATTTTATATATATTTAATGCATTGATATTAAAAATAAATCTCAAATATTTATAAAATAAAAAATTAATTTATATTTAATTTTGTATTTTTGAAATATTTGAGATTTATTTTTAATATCAATGCAAGTGAATAATGTTCATAAGGTTCCTAATGGCTTTCCCTTCTATTGCATCTAGCCGATAGGATATTCTAGCCACTTCTTCTTAAATCATAAATGAACCCAACTAATTATACTAAAATTTTCCTTTGTAATCATTATCTACATTAGTATTTTTATGATTCCATTTTAATACTAATTATCTAACTTGAAATTATTTTTTATGCCCTTTATTTCCATATGCGTTCTTTATATGGTCTAGGTAAATTTTGAGATTCTCAATAGTGTGCATGTATTTGTCATCTAGTGTTTATAACTCATTTAGTCAATTCTCCTAACATTCATTATCCTTGATAATATATTTTAAGGAGAAACACAAATATGGTATCTAGATCTATAAATTTAACACTACTTTTTTTACGTACACAAGAGATTGAGGTGTGGCTTCAATTAGTGTAAAGACACTTGTGTGATATGCCCATAGTGTATATAAAATCTGTTTGTGCTAGTATTCACTATTCTTAATGATTGTTTTGCATTAAGTATTTGACTATTTTTAAATTTTTTTCTGTTGCTTGTCCATTTCCCTATGAATAATATGACATAAATAACATATGATTGATATTTTATTTTTCATATAATCTATGATAATTTTTATTTTCGAATGAAGATGTATTATCTGTGACACCATAAGATGGTAGTCCAAATCATTAAATTATTATTAAAACACCAAAGTGTTTTAATAATTGTTGTATCATTTATTTTTATGTGATGAAAGTTTCCTCAATTTTTTGGTAAATGTCTAAAAGTTGATTATGTACAAGTTGATAATATCCATATTCCTATATTTATTTTATCTATAATGTGTGTGTTGTACATAACCTAAGTATCAATTCATCATATTTCGATATGTTGTTTTTACATTAAAAAAACCAAATGGCATGCAAATGGGATAGGTTAGCCATGAGGAGTGATATGTTGATGACAATAATAATACCTATAACACATTTGGGAACATAAAATTACAATGTAAAAATATAATAATAAATTCAATTTGATATAAATTTGTCACAAAAACCAAAATTAATTAGTACTGTGTCTATTAATGGAGCTACAACTAGATGGTCTACAATAACTTGTCCTTTTATATATTTTTGAGATATGAATTTTATATCAAAATCCATGAGCAAAATGATTAATTTATCTATGAAAATTGATAAAATTAAATTTCAAATAATTAATTTTATTGAATCCACCTTAGTGATAACTTTTGTTTCCTTGTTGATCATCTGCTATCACAAATTTTGTACAGAAATCAAAACGGCTAGGCATAGTTTTTCAATAATTTATCTCATATTAAAAAAGTTTATGAATAATGTAATAAATATAACACTTTCTATAGTCTTCATCACATTTTTCATATATATCCCTTAAGGCGTGATTTATGGTTGAGATGTATAATAGTAAAAGTGTATCTAGTGTTTGGGGCATGAGAATAGGTTGACTAAGTAGATATGCTTTAATTGCATAATGTTTTTTTAATAATTTGACATCCCATTTGAATTTTGTGTCTTTATTGAGTATTCATCCAATAGTATACGTTCAAAATATTCTTTGGCCACATAATGTCTTATTTCATGTGTTCATTCATGTAAATATCATTTTTTATTTAGTCCTTTTTTAAAATGCATGTTTAAAATAGATTTGAATTTTTTGGATATATTTCACTAGATCTAAGAGACATGGTGTATCCAAATAATTTCCATTTAGAAACCCAACTAAAATAATAAAATTGGATTCAATCATATTTTTTATTTATGTAACAATTAAAAAAAATCAACTCCATAAGATGATCCTATCAATGTCTTGATTTGTCAAGAAGATCATCCACATAGTCTTTCATTATTATTTTTATATATTTACGAAATAAATGGGTCATCACTTACTACTAAGTATCCCAAAAAAAAAATTATCGAAATGGAAGAATTGCGTAACAAAATTTTCCCCACTATGTAGTAAATGAATTCTTTTCCTTATCTATTTCATTTATTTTAATTTGGTTGTATTTTGAGAAACCTTCCATGAGTGATAACATCTCATAACAAAGGATATAGTAAAAAAATCATGTTAATATTTGATAATGGGAAGTCTTTTTTCTGGAATGGATGTATTTAAGTCCTAATAATTTCTACAACACTAAATTTATCCATTAGGATAAGTAAATCATATTATATTAGAGAACACTTAAGATATTATCAATCTTGCATTAAATAGATTTTTAATTTCCTTATTTACTAAGAAAGATGATTTTGGATGCATTTTTATGATATTTTATTATCTTGAATTGGAATTAGGATATTTTGTTATATTTTATCGTGTTATGTAAATAAAATTTGAGGTAAATTCTTGGCATATCCAAGTAATCCTAGACAAATAAGATGAGTGGAACATGTCAAAATGTGTTTCCTTCATCATCTTGTAACATTTTTGCCAATAGTAGTATTCTTGGATACTTATCTATTTTGAAATGTAATACTATTTATGCATTAATTATATTTTATATATCTTTTATATATGGTCCTATTAAGGATGGTATTTTGGTCATGTATTTAGATATGGACATTAGACTATTTTATCCTTCCATAATATGGTTAGTAAACAATAAAGTGAGATCACCTATTCTTATGATAAAAGGAAGGGATATATGCATGCACTCGTAAGTATTATAAAATATATTTATCATTTTAAAATTACTCTAATGTCAAAATAAATTAGGAAACTATATATTTAACTAGATGAGGGTATACCAACTATAATATATATTTATGATGGAATTCCCATGTTAGTTCTGGCTATGATATGCAAAAGTATATATAAATAGTATCTTTTGTGGTTGTTCCTTTATTATTATTTTTTATATTTTATATATAACCAAAACCTTATCCTACTTTGTGAGTAGATGGTGTAATGGGATGAAAAATTCCTTATGCATGTTTTCCCAATCCTTGTCTTGTATACCCTATAAATAAACCCCAAATAGTTGTTAAAATATTTATTGTTCACTTGATTTACCCTATGGTAAATCTTACTTATGGTTACATTGTATTAAAATATTATTTATTATTATATTATAAATATGTTATAGTTTGGCGAGTCTCTAATATATCTCACATACATATGTAATTTGTGGTTAGTTGTTGAGAATTTTTAAGTATATGGTGCACCTTATTTATAGGGAAACCATTTCCTATATATTTGTAACTCTACGAATGAGTAATATCTAGGGCAAAGTATTATTATTATAATTTTATGTACTCTGATTCTTTCAATATATGTCATTGGTATCAAAGAAATAAATTGTATGGATGAGATGCTAGAGCCTATCTACAATGTCTATGCATTTTTGTTCAAGGTTATAATATCATCAGGTTAGATTGACATGACAGATGATATAATTCATAGTCTTGTGTGAATAAATATTAGGCATGTTCCATGGATTAGATCAAATGAAATGTTGATCAATGGTTCACTACATAAAGATCATAAATATTTTGTCATATTATTGAAGCAATCATCTTGATTGTATCTTCAGGACATTTACAATATGATTGACATCTATTATGTTTATGACTATGCATTAATTACCCTATAGAATTAGCAAACTAATATGTGCATATTTTTCTATGGTGCAAATACAAACTGATAAACCTTAAACACAAGACTAATCCATTAAACTAGTAATGTAAACACCACTATCAACTTTAACTCGAAGTTCTCGTTGAAGGTCCATGATGCCTAAAACTGGTTATGAAAAATCATAAGTTGTACATTTACGTTCATGAAATCATATACATGTTACATGTTTCTTGTAGTATATACATTTGTGTTAGTCTCTGTTAGTCAATAAATACATTTCCAATGAGATTTTGATAAAATGGAGGTGTTCCAAATGAGATACCTATCATTCTTTGAATGGTTTATGAACTTGAGTTAATTGTGATACCACATTCAACCTCTCAATTGCCCAAATTCCAACCAAGACAATGCATTTTGTTAAAAAAAAGGCACTTAATTTAGTTTAGTCTATAATTTATAGTGTATTTCAGTTATTAGTTTCAAAGGGATAACTAAAGGAATCATTTTCTTTGAAATTTTAATTAAACTATGTCTTCTCCACCAATAACATTTTATTATTTTTTTATACAATGAAATATTTGAAGTTTTATAACACTTAACCTATATATTTGTCAACAAAAAATATAAAAAATGTATTCAATTGCATTTTGATTGGTGGAAATTTATAAGATGTCATGAAGGTATAGATTGGTGATGTCATCAAAATAAGCATCATATTTATGTGAGAGTATCTTAAAAGTAATTATTATTAATATCACTACACTTTATGCTTAAAATTGAAAAAATTAGCAATTTAAATTTTTAGGTATGCAATAATGGAGGTCTCAAGTTTTTTTTGGTTGATTGTGCATACTCCATTTTCATTCATAATCAAACATAAATTCTATTATGTTAAAAAAATGTTGTTGCTAATTTGGAGACTTTAGGGTTACTTTTGCCTCACAATTTGTCTATTTAAATAGAGATATATCAACTATATGTGCCTAATTTAGAATATTTAAAGTTATTTTTATTACAACATGGACCTGATATCAAGTCAAAATGTCAGGATTTTCTAATGTCTTTTCCTTTTGTGGAGTATGAACTTATTATCAATATTGATGCAAATAATTTTTTCCTATAAAACGTAGACGACCTTTTTTAGTGTAAATTTTTATGTTGCATTCATTAATCCTTATGGTTTCCATATAAGTCTTTTCATATTATAGATATTTTATTTTATACCATTATGGGTGAGGTCAAAAAGCTACCACACTGTGATCATCTATTTATTCCCATACCGAAACACAGTTGTGTCCTCATATATATTATAAGACTACCTTGAATACATAATAGGGTTAGGTTCCTTTGGCCAAGCCATGGCATTGACATCATTATCCCTTCCAAAATATGTTTTGTTCTTGAATGTGGCTCCTGTAACTTCATTAAAACTAGGCTATCATCAATTTTTTAGAATAGCCATGGGTAATTTTATCCATCATCAAATTAGGGGTGTGTAAATTAGTAAAATTATTCACTAGTCGAAATCTAATCCCATCTTCCAACTCAATACTTTTAATTTTCCCATTATATTTACCTTTTTTACTCATCCCTAGTTACCCATCACCCTCTCATTTTAATCATCTATCATTTTTATTGGCCTCCTCAAAATATTTTGAATCAAGCCCAAAGGATTATTTCACCACTGAGATATCATAGGGAGATTTATGATTCACAAATTATTGTTTTATATTCATCGCAAAATTTATCCTCCAAATCTTTATCCATTCTTAAGGCATCTAAACATGCATCCCCCCACATCCAAGACTTAAACCTTTCAATTTTCCTTAACTCCCTTCTTCTCCTGATTTTGATTATCTCCACTATTAGTTTTTGGTGTAGCCATTCTTTTGATTTGATTTGCAATCTCATTTTGAATATACACCTCACTTGAATTTACCTTAAAACCCTTATTTTGTGATTTTCCTTCTTTGTCATACTCTTCTCTATCTTCCCAAACTGAGTCAATCTGCTCATAAGTCTCCAATTGATTTTTTCAACCATTTTTTGGTGACATGCACGAAGGTGCAAAACCTTTTGTATTCTTCACCCTCAAATTGAAATGAATTTTCTATTCTCATAAATGATTCTCCTCACTCTTCTAATTATGCATTTGCTGCCAATATTATTCTATTAAAGACTTTTATTACAAACATTTTAGACCTATTGTGTTTTGATTACTAACATTGTGTGGTTTAGGTGTAAGGAATAACCCATCTACCTATTTATTTTTATTGAATCTTGAACATACTCATGAGACCTAATATTATTTGATTTGGTTAATTTTGAATCCAATAAAATGGCTAGGTCTCTACAATCCATATTATCTGCAATGGGTAGTTAGTCTTTAGTAATCTCTAAGGTGCCTTCATAAGTCTCATCCCCTCTAACCACTACCCTAACTGAGAGAAGTGATGCATGGGATTTTTTATATATAGTAACTAAGAAAGTTATGATGTTAGAAATCGATGGTGTTAAGTAGATACCCACAACCCAAATACATGATCATGGTGTCCTAGGAGATGCTTGAAGGAAAAACACCCTTGTATCATGGCCTTCAACTTTTTTCTATAAATATTTCCAGAGGAAGAGCTCCATTTTTCTAAGATTTTATTCTAAGGACAATTTTTACTCATCTCAAACAGTCTAGAGATGAATGAGTGACAAGACCAAGGAATAAGTGAGGAAACTACTTCCTTACCAAGTAATTATATTTTATTCTACTTATCTATACTGTTTTGTTGAATACCAATAGATCCTAGACCTAGTTGTTATGTCAGTTTTATGTTTTCAAAAAGTTTTTTTTAAAAATCCTTAATAGTATAGGCATCAAAATAACATCAATACATATGTATGGGGAAGAGTAGTTTTCCTTGGACCAAATGGCTTAGGTAGAGAGTCTAGAGGCACTAGTGTTTTTTTCCCATGGTATGTTGGTAAAAAATATGATTTGAGGAGGAAACTAAGTAATATATCCACTAAATTCTTTCTTTTTAACATAATTTTAGTATTGTGCATTCTCATGGTATGGAGTCTCGACTAATGAAATGTTTTCAAACTATGGTTTCCTTATGTGTTCTATACCCGAAGATTCATGTGTTTTGATGTTTATAGATAGGTTTTTATGGCATAAACATGGCCCCTATTTATTTTATATTATACTATTAATCTTGATTTCATGGGTGATATCTTTTACTCTTTAATTTTTTGGCATTCTAAATAGATTTATACCATATTTTTATTCATCGGTATAAGTAATATGTGGATTTTAGCTAGGTCATTATCACATATTTATTCTTTTATGTATTTCACCATTAGATTATTATGAATTTTATATTATATTTTTATTCTTTGGTATTGTTCATGCTTGGATTCTATTTAGGTTGTTTTCATGTTTTGCTTCTTTAGTATTATTGACAGTTAGGTTTAAACTAGTTTGTCTATGGTTAGGTCATTTTCAAGTTGCTCATGGTTATACTATATCCAAATTACTATTATATTTTGTTTCTATTGTATTGTTTGGTTAGATCCTAAATAGGTTGTTGGAATAATTTTCTTCATTGATATTTTTAATGGTTAGATCCTAGCTAAATTTGATGTCATACTTTTGGCTCTATTGTATTATTTAGTTAGACCATAAATAGGTTGCTGCCATGTTTTATTTCTTGATATTGTTCATGGTTGGATCCCAACTAGGTTGATGCCTTATTTTAGTTATATCAATGACTTGATTTTAAGTTGTTTCCTATCCTATTTTACTTCATTAATATTTCTTATGCCTAGATCCCACTCATTATGTTGTCATATTTATCTCATTTGATGGTTTGAATGGTTGGACCTAGTTGGGGTTTTTGTTAAATATTTCCTCTTTGATTATGCTTTTTTTCATGTATGTTTTATTATTGGTCTAATAAATTCCATCTTATTAAGTATTGGCCTTTAGTATCCTTCACAAAAGTATGTTACTATCTTGTTTTGGATTTGTAACTATTTTTTTTATCATTGCACCTTGTTCCATTGTTATGTTGCCCTCTAGGATTGTACTTACATTAAACCTCAATGTTGAAGACACAAATGCTCAAATAGGGTTGTAGTGTAGTATCTCTCATAATTTTCAAGGTGATTTATTATTTATTTCATGTTGGTATTTTTATTTTCACTTATTTGGAGATTTTGTTTTAGTTTATTTGATTGATTAGTTTATGTGATGTTGCAGATGCTCATTAGACACACTATATTTTTATCTTCACTTATTTATAAATTTTATTTTAGTTAATTTTATTGAACTACTTATGTAATGATATAGAAAATTTGACATTAACACCTACAACTCCTCCTACAGTGATGTATGTTGGAAAACTTGGTGATCATTACAAACTTGCCTCAAGAAATGGATTCTATGAGCAACAAAATAACACTTTATATCTAATATCTTCTTAGGTTCAGGCAACACCAAAACTAAATTATCTTACCAATGTTATTTTGTATTTTTTTTAAATTAATCCTTTTTAAAATATTTTTCTTTGGTTGGGACATACATTTAAATTTGAGATCTAATTGAATAATGTGTAGGTCTAGTCTTCAGATCAATACATTAAAGCAAAAATATTTTATAAAATCACTCTAAGTTGATAAGACACTAAAGAATAATTATACCAACTGCTTCTACATAAAAAAATTAATAAATTTTTCAATATATCTAAAAAAAATAAATCACATTTAATTCTATTCTAAACCCCATAGGGACTTGGTACATGGTGCCCTTGTTTGTACTAGGGTTATTTTATTTTTAAATCCTAAAGTGAAGATTAATTATTTTTGGATTATGATTCATTGGTCATAGGTTTCTATTAGTCTTTGATACTTCATTTAGAGTCTTGTTTTTAAGTCTTACATGTTTTGTAGAATAGTAACTAATAAACTTATTTAAAAGTTTGTCATATATTATGAAGTTAGGTCCATAATTAATTTTTCTATTAAAATAATTTTATAAGTTATGTGATTGATTATTTAAGAGTCAATGCATCAAAACTCAATGTCTAATAGTCATTATTATAGTCATAGTCTAAAATTATTGAAAAAATGAAAAATAAAAATTGTATCAATTATACACAGATGCATTATTAGTGTAACCTATGTCTATTTTGTAAAAGATATCTTAAGAGTGTGTGTGGGGAAGGAATTATCTTCACTAATGTAGCTATTTGAGATATTTGTTAGAGGTCAGAAGAAATGGAGGAAGGAATCTTCTAGAGCCTCTCATTAGTCACAACAGTGGGGCCTATATGCTTTGGTGGTCAATTTTATTTTAGTTGTGTGTGTTTCATATTTTTAGTGTGTCTATTTTCAATTAAACCCCTTTGTATAAATTTGGTAAAAATCATGTTTTTAGAAAACTCACTTTTGGAGAGCAGGAGAAGATTTCAAGGTAAACTTTGACGATTATCTAGTAAGTGCCAAGCTTGTGGATCTTGGAAATTTAGAATTCATACACCCAAAGAGGAAGGGGAAGTCCAAAGGAACACAAAGACGAAGGTATTAGTCTTGTATTATTTAGCTCTCCACTACAAATTCACAAGGGTAAAAAGATAATCTATGGAATTTGTACCTGATATAGACAGTGCTTTCAATATGTGTTAAATCTTTTTAAAATTTAATTTTTCACCCGTGTTCACACTAAGAAGGTGAATGTTAGAATATAGTGTTCACATGATTTATCATATGATAAATATTACTTATAGTTATGTTTTACTAGCATATAATTTGTTATTATATTTTAATTTTGTTATAGTTTGGAAAGTGACTAATAAATGCCACTTAAATAGGTCATTCGGTGGTTATTTATTGAGAGTTTATAGGGATATGGTGCAACTTATTTATAGGGAAACCATTTTTTATATATTTTTAAATGTGTGCTTCATTAATATATAGTGTGAAGTATTATTATTATAATATTGTGTACTTTGGCTCTTTCAATTTCTATCAACAACACTATTTTAAATATGACAAGGGTTATAAATTTTTCAATAAAGTGGATGTTGGTGAATCATTTTTTAGGATTCTTAAGAATAAGGTTAGATATGATGGATGTAATCA
>JARHVA010008700.1:55000-60000 GCA_037957365.1 Torreya grandis | reverse complement strand
GCTTTACTAAAGTGAGTCATAATCATCTATCGATATTGACATTTGAGGAAATCTTGTGTGTGTGTGTGTGTGTGTGTGTGTGTGTGTGTGTGTGTGTGTGTGTGTGTGTGTGTGTGTGTGTGTGTGTGTGTGTGTGTGTGTGTGTGTGTGTGTGTGATATAAAGATTTGGTGATGTGGTAACCTCCATAAATATTTCTCCCTTTCCTTGGAACCCTAGGTTTTCTTATGAGGGACAAAAACATGGAAAATTTTGGAAAGTTTAATGGACTGAACTAACCCCAATCTCCCTCATTTTATTTTTTACTATTTATTCCATATATAATAATCTAAGTATGGAAATGATGAAACATGTATTTATCCTACCTCGTGTCATTATGAAAAATTTATCCTTTGTTATGTGTATGTAGATGATGGTTTAGATTTGATACTTGAAAATGTTTGTATTGATTTAGCCTTAGTGTGTTTGGATTTTGACTAATCCTAGTGGTAGGTTTTGAATTTGTGAATAATAGTAAATATTTTATCAATGTGTAATATATTATCAATGTATTATATATAATTTCCATGTCCCCTTTAGATTAGATATTTATTAGTTTGTACATGATTCGAATTGATTTATTTTTCATGATACCAACATGCAAAGAAAACGGAATAACACTAATAAAATATTTAAGTTTTTAAAAAATAGTCATAGATGTGAGAGGTTTAGTCCCCACTATATTGAGTCATTATCAATTAACATTATTCGTAAAACTTTTATAGAATCGACATATTTATAGGTGTACCAAAATGAAGATCTATATATGTATATGCAAGATATTTTATACATTTTAAATATAAAATGAGGTTCATATAGGTTTGAAATAGTAGAACAAAATTTTCAGCTCCTCAGATAACATGTAAGTGTAAGAGAGTGGTAGATTACAACCTTATTTATGTGGTGAAGTCATGCATAGTAAATCTATGTAAAACTTATCATTTTGAAGTACTAAATACCATATTTTTCTTATTGAAAATGCATGCATGTATTAGATAATAATGGAATTAATAGAATAAAAGGATGAAATATAATTTAGTGCATACAACACAATTTTTATTTGGTATAAAGTTGCAAGTGTGGTTAAAACTCAATATAAAAACCTAAAATCATGTGTTGTTAATGTCTATAGATTGAAAATTTAAACTAAAATAGAATATTTGAAAATTTAAAATAACAAGGTTAAGACTACACCTTTGTTTTTGTGAAATAAATGTTAAAATTGAAAAATTTTATATATAGTGCTTACTTTTTCAAGAATTAGAGAAATTTGTGCATCCTTGTTGAGGAACGTGGAGTGTTTGGGTATTGTGCTTCAAATTTGTGTAACTATGCAAGGTATTAATTTGGAAAGGCACCATTTCCAAACCCTCATGAATGTAGAGATAAGTTTGAAATATAATAACCCAAATAACTATGTAAGTAAATATAGAACCATCAAGATATGTTCAATCAAAGAAAATCAATCAATATTGTAGATGGATTATAGATTAAAGTGTATTGTTTTGTTGAATATTCCTAAAGTTATCTCCATGTAAGACAAATATGATCTAAATGGAATGAACAATGTTCATGCACACATCGTGAAAAAGTATTTTTATTGTATAGTTTCACTCGATATTGAATGGAAAATGCATGATAAAAATTGAATGAATAATATTCATGTCCAAATCATGAATGCATATCTGATAAGCATGAAGTAGAATAATAACCATTTTATATTAAATTGTGAACTATATTTTTTTGTATGTGTTCATAAACTAATATCATTCCTCATGAATTTAAAAGTGTGTGCATATGTGAATGATCCATTATCATACCCCTTAAATCCTTACCAATTGATATAAATTTAATGCATCTATTTGTTAAATTTTATAAGCAATATCTTAAATGTATGTTTATGTGAAAAACTATAATTCATTTTTCTATAAACTATGTTCATACGCCCATAAACATGAACTTAGGAATGTATGATCTATACTCAAGTCTCTGTAAAGTGACCGCATATCCATTTAATTTTTCACTATAATTTGTATGAATTTTGAAATATATATCATGTATAAAAACCATTTTGAATCTATGAAATGTTTACTATGATATGATACTTTTGTCATGGAGTCTTACATATCTACATTAATACCAATATAATGCCCCCATTTTGGGATGAGGGATGTATCTTTTACATCACTCATCTCAAAATAAGAGTCAAAAGTACCATGTCATGTATAAATATATCATCATGTAATATCATGTGAACATGTGGATAGTATATTATCATAGTAATTTATATGTTGATCAAGGCTTGTATATAACATATTTAATGCATGGAATATAAGTTCCATGGTTAGATATATGTATCAATGAAGTAAAAAATATAAGGATATATGAGTAATACTATGAAGTAATAATGCATAATATAGATCACGACACCACTAAATGTTAGAAAAATAAATAAGTGCAAGTGTTACGTCACACGTAAGGATAAGGTTTACATAGAATTAATATGAATATATCACAATAAAAAAGGTTAAGGGCCACATGTAAGGGGATATAGAGATGGCCCAATTAAGGGACATCAAATATATCTCATAAAACAAATCCAAGGGCCAAAATATTGGGACATAAGGATGCCAAAAATAAGGCAAAAGGACCACATATAATACAAAATCAAAAATTATCATATCATGTAAAAGTGTAACAACATCAATGGAGGTTGTTAAAAATAAATAGTCTACACCATCCATATTTATCAATGTGACACAATTGTATATTATAATATCCATGTAGTCCTATCAAAGATATGAGTAAATAGAAAAACATGCATAATAAATATAGGTAGCTCATCATGGTATAAATTTCATATAAATATATAACATATAATAGTGAATCTCATGGAATAATTTGACCCAATGTATCAGCATGGCCACATGATAGTGGTAATTTGAACATACATATGTCCATGTGTAATATTTAGGTCATGCGTCACACTCACATACCATGAAATTATTGTGTGTATGACAATAATATTCAATGTACCAAACATGTGATGAATAAAATAATCAAATGGCATATTTTAGTTATCATGTCATGCTCAAGTCCTGATTTTGGATTTCTAAATATTTGGAATGTTTGTTTTTCTTATTTTTTTTATGAATATCTAATTTTTTGAAAAGCTAAAAAATGATCAAATTAATGGGAGGATCATGGGAAGTCAATGTATTGAATAGTTAAAGTATCCTACTTCATAAATGGGAGTAATAAATATGTGTATCTATGAACTTCATAATAAGTCATGTGGTGTGCCATAACTATCATGATCATTTATTATTAGACACTTTTTATGAAGGGTAGCTATAGATCGCTAGGGTATCTATGGGGTCTAATTTATATAAGAATAATGTATCATGACCTATCTCTATTATGGAACACATTTACAAATCTCTTGTGCCAATTGAGTATGTATTGTAGGAGATGCTGACATATGTGGGAATTGAATAACTCTTTCATTTTATAAATATTAAATAGTTTATGGTATAGTGGGATAAAACATGCTATTTTGAGTTAAGTATATAGACAAATTATTTATATGTGTAACAAATGAATCTTTATTATGACCCTAAATAGGAGTGTCAACCATATATACATAATGATATTGAATGTTTATGCTAACCATATCTATATAATTATATTTAATAGATGTAAAAACTAGTCATAGTGGTGGTGGGTGTCGAGAAGGAGATACAAGTTGTTGTATAACGTAATCATACCATACACCTATAATTATGACTACCCCAATGTAGTGTGTATAATTTAGAAATTGATGAATTTTAGATGGCATTGTATGAAGTTTTTTCTTCCAAGAGTATCCTAACAACATGTGTAAGACCCCATTAAATTTTAGGACTTGGAATGGTATGGATAATATGTTAGAACCTACTTGAAGATTTAATACTATGTGTCCAAAAATATTATGTTTTTATCCATAGAATCCATTTCCTATTTTCAATGTGTATTTTATATCCAATTGTGTGTATCGAAAATATTTGAGAAGTGTCATCATGAAAATGTTCTCAATTGACATGTTATCAATCATGACAATGTTTGTCAAATGTTTATTGATATAGACCTATATTAAAAGTTCACGAGAAATTTTATGATCATCAACTATCTTGTTGTCATTAAGTTTCATCAAAGGACATTTTTGTGAAGTATTACCATGTGTACCAATAATAACATCAGATGTATGATCATATATCATAGGTGGAGGATGCATGTTGTATGTATAATTCGATTTTCAAGTTTTTTTAGTTTTATTTGCTTTAGGTTTAACAAATGTATAATTAAATATCTTAAACCAAAATAATATAATTAGTTACAATTCCATTGATTTAAGTGAATATTGATAATGCTACTCAATGGAACCAACTATTTTAGTAGATATAAGTTTAATTAGTGTATTTTCGTAGGTCGGTGTAGAAATATTGGTATTAATGAATATTGTATCTAAAAGCTTATTAATTTGAATGCAATATGCACCTTTAATGTGTATAAATATGAATTATAGTTCAAAACTAAACCTATTATATATAAAATATGTATAATATGCATCACAAATCTAAAAAATTATATGCCAAATATGTGAGAATTAGTGCTAAATGTATAATATTTTGTCACAAGTGTATGTTTGAATCATATAAACTATAGTAAATAATACTAATTATATAAAATTTATGTATGTGGACTCATGTATCTATGACATTTACCCACTAATATATCCCCTCCCCCGCCTCAAGGTGAGGGGAATAAAAAGTGATAGTCATCTTATCTCATCCTCAATTTTAGTTTAGATATGTTTACTCTTTAGATAAGGTCACTTCTTCAAGAAATTCTCACTCATTAATAGTGTTTGAAGCTATTAATTTCTTCCTCCTAAAAAATAATATACAATATATTAAATTAGAA
>JARHVA010008700.1:0-50000 GCA_037957365.1 Torreya grandis | reverse complement strand
TTTGAGGATCCCATATTATTCACATAGTGTATTTTCACTTTTCCGTTGTAAGGTTGACTTAAATATTTTAACCAAGAGATATGAACTGTATCAAAATCATTCACATGTCCATATAATATTCTTACCTTACCTTTATATAAATTTAGTTTTGTATCCTCTTGTGATGGATACAACTTGTATATACTAGGGGTTGTATGTGTAAATATATTATTTGATAGATTCTCAAGAAAATCAAAAAAAGTTTTCATAATTGTTCATTTTTCATATCATGATTAAGGTCATCATCATTATCATTATAATCATAAATATTTCCATCTTGATAATCATTATTTACAAAGAAGGTAAGCTAAAATGTTTTATTATTATACTATCATTGGTTCCATTGGAAATGGAGGGTTCTCTATCTCCTTATCCATATGTTCTTTATCCTACTTCCTATGTTTATCCATGTGTATCTCAGATGTTAATGCCTTAGGAACATATTGATATAAATGGTTGATATTATTTGATTCACCTATATCATAAGCTAATATATTATTAATTTGAATAAATTTACTAAGGGATACCATTTAAAGAACCCCTTCTATGTTAGAATGTAACATTATAAAAAATTTAAATGGTTCATCATTTGAAGATATTGTTAATAATATCCAATCATGTATAAATTTTACACATCAATGTAATGTAGATGATATACTTTCATAATATGCATCCAAGGTCTACCCAAAATTTATTTATAATGTCATGATTGAGACATTACTTAGAATGTAGCTTTTATACTTTTTGGGCCCAATGTCATACCTAATGTAATTTAACCAATTAGAGGGATGCATGAATTATAAAATAATTTTTTATGCATGTATAATTTAGTAATTAGATCATTAATAATACCCATTATTTTTAATAATTATATATTTAAAATGTTTAAACCTATCTCGTTGTCAGTTAGTTCTTTCTTGATTTGCTTATTATCAATATTTACGTATACTAATAAAGGAAAATCTTAATTAATAATATATTTTTAGAGTAAATTTATGTACTCAAAATTTATGATATATGCATTAAATTTTAGATCTTTCATAATGTCCAAAAAGTAATATGGATATATGTCACTTGGTAGTATAGTTTGATTAAAGCCTTTATATAAGATATCATTATATATAGTTGATTGTTTTAAAATATAAAGGATTGATATATTATCATTGGTATTACTTAATTTTTTGATCATATCATACCCTTTATATTTTATTTATATCTTATACTTAGGAGGAACCTATTGCATATTACTATGTGGTTGAATAAGTTGGGCACCCTTTCATTTTTATGTAGTTATATGTTGGACCTATTGTACCCAACATCCCCCTTCTTTCCAAAGGAAATGGGAACCCAATTTTTTATATTATTTTATTGATTTTGATCCCCCTCTTCTGTATGTTTATGAAAATTATGGGAAATGATCATAATTTGGGATCTTCTACTTTGGCAGGATGGCATTGATATTGTGTTTTCAGGGACTAACCTTCTTCGAGAGTCTTTATCAAGATTTATGTATTTAGGATTTTATTTTTGTAACTTTTTTTATACATGAATTTTTATCTGGGTTTATTATGTCATACATTTTGTTTGATAGAATTTATTTTTCATACAATTTTCCCACAACAATTATGTCGAAACAATTTCTTCGAACCAAACATATTCTTGTAGATAATATTGTTGATACACTTTTCCTAATAAAATTTCCCCTCAAACCCTTAGAACCTACCATTATATATTTTTTTAACTTCCCATTAGGCCTTTTTGAGGTTTCCTTTTGGCCTTTGCTAAGTAGACCCTTAGGAACTTTTGTTATGGACAAATTCCCTATGAAGTAGACCCTTTGGATTATTGCCAAAGTACCCTTCAACATTTTAAAATGTCATTTAAACTTTTAAAAGTGCCCTTTATAACTTTTAAAATTCCCTTTGAACTTCTAAAAATTCCCTTAAATATTTTTACATGTCCTTCATGCTTTTTGTTACAGCCATTTTTTCTAATACGATTCCTTTAGACCTTTTGCAATTACCATTTGTCCTCTTTGCTCTTTTCCTTTAGGAATTTTGTCCTACACCATTGCCTTTTTTGAACCTTTCCTTTGGAATTTTTTTTAGAGGATCTTTCTCCAAGCCAATTGAATTCTTTCAGACATTTTATCTGAGAGAATTGAGTCTTTAGGAGAATTTTTATAGACATTTTATCTAAAACAATTCCTCTGATGGAATTATTTTGGCAATTTTGAAATTACCCTTTACCTTTGACGTACCCTTTAGAATTTTTCTCAAGGACACATATTCCATCAAGCTTTCTTAATATACCCTTTGGCCTTTTGAAAATACTCTTTGGGACTTTTGTGGTTACCCTTCTATACTTTTGTAAGGGCCTTTCCCCATCAAAATATACCTTATGAAGTAGACCCTTTGGGCATTTTCACCATGAAGTAGACCCTTCAGAACTTTTAAACATCTCGTTCAGGACTTTTGTCTCAAACATTTTTTCCCTACAAGCCTATCCTTTGAGACTTTTATCATAGGCCAATTCCTTTGGACTTTATGTCTTGGACATTTTATTTGACAAAAAAAACTTGAAAAAGGTCCCACAAGGGCACATTCCCTTTAGAATCTCTAAATTGACCATTTGGACATTTTTAAAAAGACCCTTCAAGATTTTAAAGTGACCACTTACCGTTAAGGACTTCATCACAATGCCCCTTTTTCCTTCAGCTAATTCCTTCAGGACTTTTATCACACGCCTTTTGTCCTTCAGCCAATTACTTCACACATTTTGTCTAAAATATCATGCACTTTGGCCATTTTTTTATCATCCCTTCATGCATTTCTTTGGAATTTTTGTCTGAGAGAATTGAGTCTTCAATAGAATTATTTTGGATAATTTTTTTGAAACAATTCCCTTAATATAATTCCTTCTAACTTTGTGTCTCAAATATTTTGTCTGATGAATTTAGTGTCCTAATAATAAAAGTCCCGTGATATTTCTCCCATACCAATTGACATGAAATAAATACCAGGCTACCAAGTAGCACCTTTACTTAGAGATCATTTCATTATGTTTTGAACTTATCCCGGGCCCAAATCATATTTTATTAATACTAAAACCTTAGGCTAAAGTATTCATTCAAGGAATTTTATACATATTTTCCAAGATTATTATGCTATGTCTTTTTGGCTTATGTTTGTAGCAGCAAAGAATCCCAAATAAATTGCACATTTCAAGTTGATGAGATTAAATTTGATAGTCACATGGATGTCATTTTACAGTAGTGAGGATGTCATTTGATGGTCACAAGAGCATCAAATTTAACCTTAGCAATGGATAATTTATTAAATTAAACTTGACAGTCATGCAAATATAAAATTTAACCTTGTAAAGTATCCATTTCGATTGAAATCAAGAGCCCATGATGTGTATTCACTTACGTCCATTTGATTGAATGACATGAGAGCAAGTGGAAATGTCAAATCTCCATGAGAGTGACAAGTTTCACCATTGTGAGAGCCCAATTCGTAGATCTAAAAACCTATGAGAAGAAGTAGGGAGCCTAGTAAATATAACTCAAAATCCCTAAGTAGCTATCAAGTGGTACACATATGAAGCAAAGAAAAATAGGGAACAACAAGTGTCAAGAACATACATGTCAATGATCCGAAAGCACTAAAATCCAATGAACTATGTTAAACCAGTGCAAAGGATTGATGGTGGAAGTCCTAGGTGGAATTTTCAAATATCTTAGACTTAATCAAGTGTTGACACATATCATGTTTCGAAAGCTATATAGGCATTATGGGAAGAATACTTAGATCTTAGAACACTCAAGATATATCTATCAATAGACATTAAGTATCACAATTTAAAGCTATAGTATGAACACACATGTCTTAACATGAATGATAAATATAAGAATGAAGACATAGATTTTATAAAAGTCATAGGCGAGCATGTAATGTGTTGTGGTCAACATACCCCCATTTTTAAAAAATAGGGAGCCTTGTGTCAAATTATAAAAATTTATTCCTTTAATATTAAGATCAATTTGGTTAGAGTATCATTAACATGAATTGCACAATATTTTCATTTTAAGATCATCCACACCATGGTATGGATGACTTATTTATTCATGGTTTTGATTTAATCTTATCTAAAGTGTTAATGTTGGATATTTGAGTTTCAGGCTACAAGTTTAATGAAGCCCATTTGGGAATTAAAATACTTAGGTTTTTATGTTTCAATGCTAAATTGATCTTTTATTAAACCTTGGTTATAATTTATTAATTAAATTCATGTTTTTGAAACCCTAGACTAATGCTTTACTTGGACCTTTTGATTCAAATATAAATTTGGAAGGAGCCTTTTATTTAAGTTTAAGAGTAAACAAATTAATAATATAATGTTATTAGTTTAATTTTTATCCCAAGGCTTGGTCTTATTTTTTCAACAAAACCAAACCTTAGGATAAAAATCTTATGCTTGGTCTATTTTATATGCTATGGTCCCTTTGTTATAATGCTTATCCTAAAGTCTTATCCTAATGTTTATCATATTTATTAATATGATAAAAACCTTTGCCTAAGACTTTATACTATGTCTATTCATGAGGTTGCTTTTTTTCTTTGTTTATCACCTTGGTCCAAAATCTTCATGCCTAGGTCCTTCTATTATTCTTGGGGTCTTTTTTATGTGTTGAAAACTTAGCTTAAAAAACCTAAAACTAGAATATTCATATTTATTAATATAAATAAAACCATGGTTCAAAGTATTTATGTTAAGTCCCTTTTAAACTCATGGGATCCCCTATATTTGTTTAGGATTTAACTTAATCCTTTATACATGATCTTGAGCCAAACTTAATCTTTTAGAAAATGTAGGGACCAGTCACATTTAACTGGTTAGATTCGAATCTATGGCATGCATTTAAGTGGAGGACCTGGATTGAACAAAGTGAGATCAATGACTAAAAATTTAAGAAGTGAACCCCATGTTAAACATCAAGCACCTTTTCTAGGTCAATGGTATGAATTCTAGTGTATAGATCTAGATCCATGGAGCATATCAATTCAATGATTTTCAAGCATAGCTCTAAGTTAACACAAGATCTCCAAATGGTGAAAACACATTAACTAACAGGACTAATAGGTACAATGTTCAAAAGTTCTATAGGACTACCAAGTGGCACAATCATGAATCCCAATACATAGATCCCAAAATCATAGATTAGTTGACATGTGGCATATTCTGAGTGTAGAGAAAACTAGAAGATAACAAGTGGTAGGCTTGGTAGATAGTCACCATAACTATGTTAAAATTTATAGTCATGCAATAGTCAAGATATGTTCCAATATACATAACATAATCGTCATCAAGGATGTTAGTCATTACATAGTAAATGACGTCCATCATGTGTTTTAATTTGATGGTCATGTGACCATCAAAGATATTCCCATGGACATCAAATGACGGTCATGGGGATGCCAAATTTAACATAGTAAGGAGCTCAAATCATGTGTTTAAAATTTATGGTGCTATGAATTTCAAAGACATTCCCTTAAATGTCAAATGATGATCCTAAGAATGTCAATTTTAACATAGTAAACTTGGATCCAAATTTTAAAAGATAACGGTCATTTATTGACATTGATGAATAGAATGACCCAGGATGTCATAAAAATGCTATGTCAATTATATTTGAGTTTAATAGGCCAAATCAATGACCCTAAAAAATTTTTAATGTAAAGGTTGGGATCTAATCTCACAATGTCTAAACTAACTACACCATTGGATAACTATTTATCCTCGAGCAACTTGAAGATGGGACCATGCCTATACGAGGCCAGGAGCATTAAAAAACCATAAATATATTGCAGCAGCTAGTGGGTCCCAAAATTAGGTGAAATAAGAATGTTCTTTCTATAACTAACATCATATAATATTATAAAATAGGATATTATTTTATATAAATATGTGCAATTTTCAAGATCATAGATTATATATAGGTCAATTTACTAGAAAAGACAATTTATTCAAAAACATTTGAAAATGACACCTATCCTATACACTTGTACAAATGTAATTGGATTAGGACTAATTGACATGCTTCCTTACATCTTATAAAAAGATAGATTTTTCAATTGTCAAAAAGGGAGGGGGGGAGTTCTTATAACCATTTTTTTTTGAAAAAATTGAGCAATTAATATAAGCAAGGAATTCTATAAAGATTGTCTAGTATTTGCTTGTTTGAAGTGTTATATGGTCTCTCTCTTAGTTTTCTAGTTTCACATTTATATTTGAATGATTCCTATGGATTCTAGATGTGTATCTTTAATGTGTTGTTGTTAATTTGTGCCAATGCTAGGTTAGTTGAAAGTTCTTGGGCTTATTTTATTTTCAACACTTCTTAAGGATTTGAGCTATAGTTGTTTGCTTGGATAAGCTAATCTTTAATGTATTTATGGTTCCTATTTTCATTATTTCATACCTTCCTTATAAGCTTCCCTAATGTATGTTATGATTTGGCTTAATCTTTTTCACTCTGTACATTGGTTACATGCATGTTTAGATGAGATTTGAACTTTATCATAATGTCTAGAACAAGACCAAAAGCATCTTTCTTTATAACCTTCCCTTCCTTTTGCTTCTTTTTTAACTTGATCACTTTAGTTTAATTATAATTATAAATATCCATCTTAGATTAGTTCTTAGGTTAGTTCTTGATCATAATTCATTATTCTTAGCATAGTATATTGCATATTTTACATAGATTTAATATTTGTCCATGGTGGCTCCCAACCACCAAATTTTATAAATATTTTGAAACAGTCACTTGTTCTACCTCCATTCACCAATAAATAAAAATTATTATCATAACCCATTACTCATGCATTGAATTCTTAGGAATTATAAAATGAGAAGTGTTTCTTAAACAATCTGGGCACCTATGGTGCACATTTAGGCATCAATAAGAAGAGCTTTTCTAGCACTAGAAGGAGGAATTTGGTTAGATCTTTGTGAATTTATATAATCTCTGCTCATTTTGGTGAGTTATGTCCAAATATTCATTTATTATTTTCATATTTGTGTTCCTTGGATCATAATTATGTAATGATAATAGATCTTTATGGTTCTAGACTAATCTTTGGGCTTCCTTTAGCTAACTATCGATATTATTTGTATATCCATGAGTATTTTTGGTAAATATAGATTAAATCCAAGGTGTTTGAGGTTAGTAATAGTATTTTTGTTCAAAAATTGACTAGTGTTTTACAAATCTAAGTTCATCAAGACTTGAAACATGTTAAGATTATTCATATTGATGTATTTAGACATATCTTTGAGATAATTTATTTGATGATCAATGTCCTTTGTTATTATTTATACAAATTTGTGAAAATTTTTCTTAATGTGTTATTTGGATCATTATTCTTTGTAAGATGAGGTTTACACATCATATTTTAAACAAGATTTAGAGATAGAACTACCACAAGTAATATCTTCATCAAAATATGGCATGGTTGGTGTATATTCTATCACTGTGCCTAGTTAGGTACATAACCTACCAAGAAACCTTGAAATTTATTTACCTTATTTCAATCTTCATGGTGTTTTCATAGATAAACAACATGTTATATCTTTCAAAGCTACTTTAAGACTTTTGAATGTTGGTAATGAGGATGTCATATGTAGATTGTTCCCATTTAATTTCAAAGATGCCACATATGAATGGTTCCTTAACCTTATAGAGGATTATATTTCTATAGAGGATGATTTTAAAAAGATCTTTATTGATAAAATTGGTAAAATCATTAGTCGATACATTATATATCAAAAATTTACCACTATCAAAAGAGACTCAAATGAACCCATTAGATCCTTTAATGCTATGTTACAAAATATGTTTAGTATAACTTTAGCACCTAATAGACGTAAAGAGGCTCTAGCCTTATAAATATATAAGGATGCTTTAGATCCCATGAATTTTGTGTTCCTTAAAATGTTAGAATCATAAACACCTTGGCATTATCTTATGTTAAAGGTGTAATAATTAGTGATCAAATACAACCTGAAGGTTAGCTTGAATATGATATCCCAAATGTCAACCTCAATTACCTGGCATTGAATGCCATTCCTAATGCCAATAAACTTGTTTCTTCCTTAAATCAAACACAAAAATTGAACCAATTTCACTTAAACCGTGTCTATCCTTTCCAAAATTTGGGGTTCTTAAATAATGTTACAAACATAATTCATCAATAATAACAGAGAACTTTGGTGCCCACTAGTAATGACAATCAAGTTCATATATTAGAAGCACTAAAGAGTGAGAATGAATCCATAATTAATTTGGTTCAGAATTTGAGCATTGATTTTCTTTAGTTACAAAATCAAGTGGGCAATTTTGTGGAAGGATTCAACATAAATTATGATTATCAAAGGTTTAATAGGTTTCATGATAACAACAATGATGAGTCATCTAAGTACATGGATGAAGTGAATATTTGTGATATAGGCGTAGTTGATTAGTGTATTATCTTAGAAGCATATTAAAGTGAAAAGGCTACGTCTGAACCTATGTTTTCTCAATATAGTGTTGTAGGGACATTTAGATTTGTAGGAACTTCTAAATAATTCATTTAGGCTTTTTATTTTCTATTTGAGGAAGAAAGTGAACTAGAAGACAATCTAGAAGATGAAATGTATGTTCAAGATGAGTAGCCTCATGAATAATATTAGATACAAGTTGACCTCTCTTCAGAGGATAGATGTAAAGTAAAATACATATGAGGTCATTATGGAAATTGAGGATATCCCTGAGGAAGAATACCATTGGTAACATTTATCATATGATTTTTGAGTGAAATTAAGGTTTTTGAAGACAATAATGTCATTTTAGAGACCCCAAAGCAAGATGATTTTGGACTTGATTGGGTAGATGAAATTCCATTCTACACAAAGGATGAACATAGAACAAGTGAAATTGATCAAGGATTTCCATATGACACTTTCAAAAGGGTGGATGTATGGGATAAACTTGATTCAAATGGTAAGGTTGTAGATTAATTTCATACCATTTTAAATAATCTAGATTAATTAGCTTTTCAAGATGACTTGTAAAGTTTTGGTAAAAATATTGATGGTTTATCCCCACCTCAAGATGAATTTATTGAAGACCTTGGGACATGAATGGCTACTAAGCTACCATCATTTAATGAGGATGATATAGGTCACTGTTTGTTTATGACTAAAGGAGAATTATCACTCCTAATGAAAGATAGAAGGATTTGGTAAGAAGATTATTGGGTCTAAGATTCATACCTTCAATCCATACATTTGAGAAGGCTGATAGGAGTCCAAGATACATCACCTATAAGACACAATAATATAAGTGATCTATCCACAAGAAGAGGAAACTAAGTGAAATAAATCATGATTCAAAGTTTTTAAGTAGACTTCATAATTTTCCATTTGATCTTAGAGGTAATTACTTTTTGGATTTAGTATAGAGCTTAGTTTAGTTTATTTCTTATTTCTTTCCTTCTTATCCCTTGTTTGTAAATAGTGTCTATATATATTTGTTTGATTTTATTCTTTTTTCCTTACTTCTAATAAGTCCTTTTAGATAGCCTTTAACTCAAAGATCACCTAACTTCTTAGGAAATTAATGGTCAGAAATGTAGGTATGACTTCTCATCATTGGTTGATCATAGATTATTGAAATATGACCTTGATGTTGTAATTTAGAGAAGTTAGCAAAGATTAATGGATAAGTTAATTATTCCTTTATTATTTTAAACCTTATTTTGATACAAGTTTGGTTTTAGGAAGGATTGTACATGTAGGATGAAAACTTAAATTATTGAATCATAGTCATGTTTACACTTTAAAAATATTAATTACTTGAGATAAATTTTATAGCCAAAGATGATTATCTAAAAATCAAACACTTGACCAAATCAATAAACCTATTTGACCAAGTTTCCTACCTTTGTTTGAAAGTCAAAATGACTTGAAAAATATTAAAAAAAAGAGCTTATTACAAAAATCAAAATCTTTCCAAGTAAAGGTGATTATGGTAATATTCATCGAGGCTATGGACACTTGGATGTTACTAGAGCAAGGCCTTGAGTGCAACCAAAGCCATATCTTTTAGGATATGGATGCATGGATGGTATTAGAGTAATTCCCAAGCCTTGATTGAGATAATAATGGTCCTTAATGAATATATAAACATGTTTAAAGTCAATTTTAATGATTAAATCCATGAACTTGGAAGTTAATCTCTAAATCCTTTGGCAATCAGTAAGTGGAATCAAAGCACAAACACATCATAACTGAGTTTTGATGTTTGATCCTGATTTTGCATATGAAATATTTTTTACCGATTAACAAATATTAATATGCTGGCTTGATAAAATGGAATAAGTAGCTTAATTATTAGTTTAAACCAGTGTCTCTAAATTTTAATATATTATTATGTTCTCCTAAAAGTCTCCATTTTTTGAGGTCAACATACCCCATTTATAAAAATAGGGATCCTTATGTCATATTATATAAATTTATTCCTTTAAGATTGAAATACACTTGGTCATAGTATCATTAACATGGTTGCACATTATTTTCATTTTAAGATCATCCACACGATAGTCTAGTTGACTTATTTATTCATGGTTCTGCTTTAATATTATCTAAAGTAATAACATTTGATATTTGAGTTTTAGGATAAAGCTTTAATAAATACCATTTGGGAATAATCATACTTAAGGTTTTATGCTTCAATGTTAAATTGATCTTTTATTAAACCTTTTTCTATAATTCATTAATTAATTCATGTTTTTGAAACCGTAGAATAATGCTTTACCTGGACATTTTGATTCAAATTTAAGTTTGGCAAGAGCCTTTTATTTAATTTTTAGCATGAATAAATTATAAATACAATGGTCTTAGATTAATATTTATCCTAAGGATTGCTCATTTTTTTTCAACACAACCAGACCTTAGGCTAAAAATCATTGCTTGATCTATTTTATACCCTATGGTCCCTTTGTTATAAGGCTTAGCCTATAGTCTTATCTTAAGGTTTATCATATTTATTAATATGATAAAAACTTTATATTAATACTTTATGATATGTCTATTCACAAGGTCCTTATTCTATGTTTATCACCTTAGTCCAAAATCTTCATCCCTAAGTCCTTTTATTATTCTCAGGTTCCTTTATATATGTTTCAAACTTAGATTACAAAACCTTAGACTAGAATATTTGTATTTATTAATATGAATAAAACCATGGTCTAAATTATTTATGCTAATTTCCTTTTAAATTCATAAGGTCCTATATATTTCATTTAAGACTTAGCTTTATCCATTATACATGCTCTCTATCTTAACTTAATATTTTATAAAATGTAGGGACCAACCATGTTGAACTACTCAGATCCTAATCTACAACACAAGTTTAACTAGAGGACCCAGATCAAATAGATAAATATCATCATTGTAAATTCAAGTCGTGGACCCCATGTTAAACATTGATTACCTTTTCTAGATAAATGATACACATTCTAGTGTATAGATCTATCTATAGATTGTATTGAGTCAATTTTTTTTTAATTTATTTCTAAGTTAACATCAGACTACCATATGGGAAAATCACATTAATTTTTAGGACTACCAAGTATAATGATTATAATATTCACAATATTTCCAAGTGGAACAACCATGGATCCTAGTACAAAGATCGTAGAAGAACTAGGTAGTTGACACATGGTACATGTAGAGTGCATAGTGAACTAGAACATGACAAGTGATAGGCTTGATAGATAGTCCCCATAACTATGTTAAGATTTATGGTCACATGACCATAAAATATGTTCTCATAGATGTTAAATGATGGTCATGAGGATGCCAATCTTAACATAGTAAACAAATTGGATCATGTGTTTAAATTTGATGGTCACATGATCATCAAATAAATTTTTGTAGACATCAAATGATGGTCGTAAGGAACTCAAATTTAACATAGTAAAGATCCTAGATCATGTGTTTAAAATTAATTATCCCATAATCAATAAATATGTTCTTATGGACATCAAATGATAGTCATGAAGATGTCAATTTTAACATAGTAAACTTAGATCTAAATTTTAAAATGCAACGGTCATTTTTAGAATGTGATCAACAGAATGACCCATGATTTCATTAAAATACCATGTTAAAGCTATATGTGTGAAATAAGCCAAATCAGAAACCCTACAGACTTAGTAATATGAAGGTTTGGGATATAAGCTCATAAGTTTTGAACTAATTGTGATTATGGAGCACTGTTTATCCTCATGAAACTTGAAGATGGGACCATGCCTATACTAGGCCAGGAGCATCAAGGTGCCATAAATATCTTACAATAGCTAGTGGGTCCCAAAATTAGGTGAAAACATAATGTTATTTCTATAACTAGTAGCATATAGTATTCTTAAATAGGATATTATTTTATATAAATATGTGCAATTTTCAAGAGCACATATTGTCTATAGTTTAGGTCACTAGAAAATATCATTTATTTTAAAACATTTGAAAGGAAACATGTCCTATACACTTGTAGAAATGTAATTTGATTAGGACTGACTGACATGTTTCCTTACATCCTATAAAAGGAGTATTGTTTGTTATCAAAAATGGTGCGAGTTTCTCGAACCAATTTACTTTGTAAACTTTGAGCATTTAATATAAACAAGGAATTCTACAAATATTATCTAATATTTACTTGTGTGAATTGTTATATGGCTTCTCTCTCACTTGTATAGTTTCACTTTCAGTTTTGAATGGTTCTTATGTATTTTGGATGTGTATATTGAATGTAGATTTGATAATTTGTGCCAATGCTAGATTAGTCAAAAGTTATTAGGCTTATTTCATTTTCTACACTTTTTTGGCTTTTGGGATAATTTTTTTTACTTGCATAAGTGAATCTATTAAGTGAGTCTAGTTCCTATTTTCATTATTCCATGCCTTCCTTAGAAGCTAGCCTGATGTATGTTGTTATTTTGATTTAATTTATTTTATTTTATACATTGGTTAAATTCATGTTCAGATGAGATTTAAACTTTTTCATAATGTCTAGAACAAGACCAACATATTTCTTTCTACCTTACTATTCTTTTTTATTCTTTCTTAACCTGATCACTTTAGTTTAATTACCATAGTAAATATCCATCTTAGATTAGTTCTTAAGTTAGTTCTTGATCATAGTTCATTATTATTACCATAGTAACTGCATATTTTACATAGATCTACTATTTGACCACAGTGGATCCCAACCACCAAATTTTATAAATATTTTGAAATTGTCACTTGTTCTACCTCTATTTCACCAATATATAATATGATTATCATAAACTATAACTCGTGCATTGAATTTTTAGGAATTATAAAATAAGAAGTGTTTCCTCAACACTTTGGGCACCTATGGTACACATTTAGGCATTGACACAACACATAGTCTAAGTCATTCTCACAACCTATAAAAAAAGGCATGTACAGTTATGATAAATAGTGCATCTATTTATAGTTTTCATATAGTTTGAGATATAATTTTTAAAAATTGCCTCTATATTTTTACACATGCACACACTAAATATCTTTGGAAAAGGATAGTCTAAATAGATAATTATAAGTAGACTCTTATATAATTTTAGACCACAGTTAGAACTCATGTTTTGACTATCACATGTAAAGACCTTGTATGAACTTGGAGGATGATTTTACCCCTTACCCAAGTTTATATAAAAAATTTTAATCCAAATTGTATTTTTGGGTCATAGGATTTTTAAATATAGGAGAAGCATCGGTTTTTATCATCAATGATTGTGTTTATGTATTTTCTCTCTAATTTATATGTAATTAGTGATTGCTTTCATTAGTTTTATGTTTCAATAATATTTAGTGTGCAAAAACTATAAATGGATTCTTGATTATTTTTATTGATATTGATATACTAATCTATAGATGTGAAACAAATATTGAAACATTAGTAAATATATTGGTTAAGGTAGTCAAGTGCAAATTGATTCATAATTTTGATTGTGTACAAGTGATTTATTGGATGTAGTTTTCTATATGTGTGAAATAACTACCTCAGATACTTCAATAGTATGAGCCATAATCTTCCAATTAAGGGTGTGGAATAACTACCTAAAAAGGAGAAACCTTTTTCTAAGTCTTGTTAATTTCCTACATCTTTATCTCCTTAGACTTCTTACTCATGTTTGAATATGTGTGCGCAATCACTAGTTACAATAAGCAAAGTTCTAAAATAAGCTTTCCTTTTATAAACCATCTATGTTAGTGATTCCTAAAAACCATAAAAGCTTTCTTTTCTACCTTACCCTTACCTCCTTTTTTGAGTTTGTTTTGGGACCTACCCACTCTAGATCTGAAGCCAACTGCCCATTGAATTCACATAGAGTTTCACAATACTTTAGGAACCATAAATCTATCCAAAAATATTTTCAACAACCTACATGCCCTACCCACTATTCCATCAAAAGGTTGTAAAAGACTGCATACCTATAATTCATGCCCTAGATTCGAGTTTACCTCTATTGAGATTCTAAAATGTTAGATTTTACCTCATTATGACTATGGTGTGCATAAACCCCCATCAATAGGATCTAATAATCTAATATAAGTCATGGGATAATAATGGGAGTGGGATTATAGTTATCTCTTCAATAGGATCTAGGTGGGACAAAAGTTTGATAACATGCATGCTGACACCTAATCAATTTAGGAAATTATTAAATGCTATTACAATAATAATTCTAAAGAGATATTAGATTTTTATTGTGTGAAATCAATCTCTTTAATTTTACTAATCTGTTAACTAAATTTTATTATTTTTTATACTAATTTAGTAATGTATGAAAGATGGAAAGAAATAACTATCATTATGTATTGTGAAATATAATGATTATTATAGGTATCCATATTGAACATGATGAATTCCTTTGGATTGGAAATTAATATGTTTTTTTAAGTTTTAACAATTCAAAAATCATAAAATCATAAACCGATAAGGTAAGATAGAATTAGACTCAAAGGTCAAGTTCACCAAATGTTTAAAAAAAGACTAAATAATAAAGAGAGTATCATAAATAAAAAATGATTAATCTAATCTATAAATCAGGATAATTAATTAAATTTAGATTATACTAATTTTCTAATAAGAAATAATGAATCTAAAAAATATGTTAACTATAAAAAGTACAACATTCATTATTCTAATAATAGAAATACGAAGGATAAATTTTAATTATGATGTTTACTAATGAGTAAAAAAATATTATTAGTGTAGGTGTAAAATTTGACTGTCTAAATATCTAAATCATGTCATTAGATTCTTAATATTTTCTATTTTACTGTCTAGACACTTTCGTTGCCCATTAGACACTAGCATGGACACTAATGTCATAATTTTGTCAATAGTGTTTGGTATTAAATAGTTATTATTTTCTATGAATTCCACTTGTGGCTTTTAGGGTTCATTATATCCTTTCATATAATCTATCCAGATCATGTGCACATTTTATGGATATAATTATTTTGATCAAAACCCTAAATCTTATAATTAGGACATGATACCTTATAAGAATGAGGGTTATTGGGATAAAATAATGTTGAGAATACCTTAGATACACATATATTAGTTAACACTACCTACATATCCATATAATCCTAAGAGACCACAAGACCAAAGTATTTATCCCCTTATGTAGGAAAGTGTGTGAACAATGGTGTAATATGATGTATGCGAGTGGATGTTGTGATATAGATTTGAAATTCAAAAATACCTCTCACATTTTATTATTTTCATGCTTCAAAACTATAATAATATGTATCCCATGCCTGATTTATAAATATTGAATAATAGGGTATTTTTTTAATACTTGAAAGGTGATTTTACTTAGTAAGGGTTAGATGTGTGCTTGAATAATATTTGATGATAATTAATAATATTTGAATCATATTTATACACCACATTTTGAAAATAATCTCATGGATGGTTAATTTATAAAAATATTCTAATCCATACATATATAAATATTTTATCATTTAAATATATGGAGGGTATTAAGACCAGGATTGGATCAGGGATACTAGCATTGATGCTATTTTCTTGGTCCCAACATTAGTGTACAAAAGAATAGAGAAATTTTGGAGATATATAATTCATATTGAATGATATATATAAATTTTTAAGTATAATATGGGATAAAAGTGATTTGATTAATAAAAATATTAGGGTTAGACCTAAAGATAAAAAAATAGGCATAATGAAATGGAGAACACTAGACTTTTGGTAATGATAAAGTAAGGAATTGAAGGGTAGATCCTCAAGTGATATTTTCCAAGTTTGGAAGACTAGTTTATGATCTCAAATATATATTTAAGTATCTACAATTTTTGGTTGTTGTATTAGGGTTTGTGAATTTTGGAAATTTTTTGTTAACAATAATCTTTATATTTTCTATTTCATATTTTATTCAATATAATAAATTTATTTCTACCTATCCTATAAGAATTGATAGACTAAATTCTACACAACTTGAACATTTCTAGATTTTATTTCATAACAATCTAATGGAAGAATTAGTTAATAGATTTGATGACTTGGATAACTGAAGTTAAAATGGTTTCTTTCAAAGAATCTAGATATGAGAGATTTGTTTATAAAAAAATTAGAATACAAATTAGGAAAGCATCTCAGGGCTAATATTTTATTTTTTTTCAAATATGGGTTATTTACCTTTCTCGATATCACTTGATATAAAAATTGTATAACCATATACAATGGGCGGAATCTAGGGGTTTCAATAAATCAATATGGAAATTCTTACTTAGTCCTCAGTGAAACCACCTTTACTTATCTCACATTATATTACCAATTTAAAATCCATTAAGCATGAGGTTTTAGACCTAAAAAATAAGGTTTTACATTTGGAACAAGGTTCTTCAAATACTAATCAGGAACTTGATTTGAAAACTTTACTCCATACTCCATTGGCTCAACATATTTCAATATATACTTTACAAACTAGTTTTTTGGCACCAATGATTACATTGTATGGTGGAAATGTTGACCTATATAAAATTTTACAACCATTTCACACAATATGTTTAGAATATACATCCAATGAAATGATGATATAGTTATTTACTATAATTTTATAATAATACACACTTATATGATTTTATGATTTATGACATCAGCCTTTTCATGCATTAAATACTTTGGTATAATTTTTCCTTGCACATTTATCAGTTAACATAATTGAGAATATTTCATATGATTAGATTGATCAACTCAAAACCGAATCCAACTAACATATCATATAATATGTTTAAGAAGTTTATATCATTAATAAATTTATGTCATATAGCTAAGGAAATGGAGGCTAAATTTTTGGATATGAATAAGCTAAAGTATGCAACCAAATTTATTTATAATTATCATGTAAATAATCCTTGTAAGGCACCATAAAAGGTGAGACCAAGTGAAAATAAGAATGATCAAAAGATAATAGTGAATGCAGTTTTAGATCGTACTCCACACATTCTATTATGTACTTTTCTATCAATAAAATTTACCAAATTTATAGAAGATACCTACGATGTGTTTTAAAATATATTGTAATGTAACCTAATATTTATCCCTCCCATTAAATATGTTGATGTGATTAAACCTCTTCCAAAATGATTACATCAAAATGATAGTTGTGATTTTCATAGAGCATCAAGGAATGCTATCAATAGATGCATTAGTATAAGACTTAAGATAAATGATTTAATATATTTTAACATCATTTATGTGGGTATATGTATCAATATCACAAATTTCCAACCAAGTGAGAGTATAATAATGAATATATTTAGTGATCCTTTCCCTAATAATAAATGTTAAGAAGCAATAGATAAATCAAAAGTCCATTACACATATAATGTTCATCGTCCACCAACTTATTATCATCCTCATATAGAGTCACATCATATTTTAAATTAAATTACTAGTACATATTATAATTTATTTCCATATAGACCACTTATCTCATTTGTAGAGCACAAGATAGTCAATTATTATTTGATATTGTAATCATTTTATGTTCAAGATTACATTGATTATAAACTTATACAAAGTTTCATGGTTGATAACAATTCAAGTGTGAATATGTTCACTATCACACTTCTTTCCCATTTCATATATATAAGGATATGCATACTACATAAATAGTAGTTAAAAGATTCATTGCCCATGTTAAGATCTCTTCTGGCAAGATCATATTACCTTTACAAGTTGGTCCAAAACATGTGGTGACCAAGACCATAGTAGTGCATAGTTCAAGATTTTTAAATAATTTATTGGGATGTCCATGGATTTAAAAAGATCATGAAAAACCTTATATATTATAAATATATTTGAATTATTTTTTTATAATGAGGTTATCATAGTTCATGGTATTTCATATGAATATCCCCTTTAGAAAAATTTCATTATTCCTATATTATGTATTAGTTGAAAAAACCTAAAAGGGTTAAACCTACATAGAGAATTAAGAATCAAGTTGTATAATTAGAACATTATTTCAAATTTGTACAAAATTATACCATTATTCATACAACCCATGCCATGTACATTTCTAATTAGACCATGTTTGTACCATTTTGTATCAATTTTGCATCAAAATTATACACTAAAATTCTTACAAGGTTTTCAAGCCTCTATGGTACCTTCATTTATGCAATAATTCAATCAAGAATAGTTTGATTTATTATCCAATGAGGATTGGCATATGTATAGTCCCATCCAAGTGTTTTAATGAAGAACAAATATCCAATGATATTACCCTAACTAATCACAAGTTTTTTCACTAGGAAAACACATTGGTTCACATACCTAAACATTTGTATTCTTTCATTTTTATTTGATCTAAATTTTTTTTGTCATTACTTTCATTTTTTTTTCCTTATTGAGAAATGGCTTATACATGTTTTATTGTAAGTTTACATAAATATCAGTTCAACATATGGTCTACATCCAAACCTACTCAACACAGGTAAGCTTAGGTATAACTCTCTTTTAATTTATAAATTTAATTTTGATAAATTAATATCATAAAGGGGTGGGGAATTTAGTCACTAGAATTAATATTTATTGCTAAGACAATGCACTTGTGAACACTATTTATACACACTTAGCATATGCTCAATTCCATAATTCTAAACCACTATTCCTTTACTTCTATGCAAGACACCCTTTTCATTAAGAAAATCATATACATGTTGTTCATATTATTCATTCAAAGTAACATAAGCTCAGTGTTAGATTGATCCACACTTCCATTTTAGGCTTCTTTACTCTTTATACAAGGCTACTCCTTCAGGATAATCCTACTTGGTGGTAGTGCTTGAATCCATTGGTTTCATCATCCCACCAAATAATAGATAATTATTTTAGTCAAAATTATTATAAAATATCATCCTACACATTTCAAAATTCTCATTTGAGTAAATTCCTATTATACCACTATAAAATCATATTTTCTATTCATTTTTTCACTAGATGGAAACAAGATCATATAATTGAAAAATAGTAGAATATATGATTACGCATTGATAGGAAAATAAAAATTCTCCCAAATTATAAGTTCAATATCCCAAGTAGCCTTTAGTTAAGTCTAAATACACCTCCAAGATCGCAAGCCATTATTGAAGAACATAATTACACAAGTATTGCAATAACATATACGTATAAACCAATATTTCACACACACAACCATAACATGGGATAACTATATGGATTTGGATTCCTCTTATATGTATTTGTATGTAGGTAGAACTCAACATAGTGGTGTGTTGAGATCAATAAAATTTTAATCCCCAACTCATTTTTCCCATTTATTGAGTTTGTTCTATCATGTAATGGAGTTAGTGTTACAAGGTAAGAAGAAGGAATTAATAATATATAAAAATATATCAAAAGACTCTAAATAGTCACACAATAAATAAAATTAGAGGATTAATATTAATAACTCACATAAAGGAAAAAAATCCTATCAAATGTCATCACACCCTACATACACTACCACAAGGTGAGCTTGTTCAAATAATGGGACCTTTTCCCAGACATAAGGGGAGCTCTGTTCTAGGTTCATGGATAGCTCATATATCCCCATAGATGATTTCAAAATATATATTATAGTCCTTAAGATCTAAGTGATATCTAAGTTATTTATTTTAGTAATTTACCCTTTTTAGTATATTTCTATAAGTAGTATGTTCTAAATTAGTTATTTGCATTTATTACATATATTATACATTCTAAATTTACTCATATATTTATATAAAATAGGAAATACTTATTCCATAATCTCATTTTTTCATAAAATAGATATAATTTACTGTTGAGCCTCAAAATATGTAAGAAACTTTAGTCATTATTACCATGATTTGAATTTAAAACCTTCAATTTTTTAACAAAGATTAGGTGTTTAACTAGTCAAGGTGTGATTGTGTTGTAGTCTCTCAGATATATTGATCCCAATTGTTAAAAATTGAATATTAAGAAAAATTTCAGTAACTAAAATTGATTCCATTATCATATAGTTACACTATCCCATCTCTAGAGTACATTGAGAGAAACTTCTTGTGGCTAACCATTTACTAGTGCACTATAAGAACAAAAGTTCAAAGGATTCTTATGGCTGAAAACAAAACCTTGTATGATATATCATCAGGTAAAATGAGATTAAAATATGTATATAATGTTTTCTATATCTTGAGTAATCAACAAGTATGCCTTAAACCATGTATCAATTCAACATGAACACCACTTTTCCTAGAATGAAAAATCCTATGATTTAAAAAAAAATTAAACATACTTTTTAAATATATATATATATATATATAAGAAAAGAAAAATAATTTTAAAAATTTAAATTTAAATTTGAAAATAAAATAAAAAACTATCTTTTGTATATAACTTACAAATTCATCTAAAACCCTATGAAAAAAAAAAGAAAATAAACACTACTTTTTTTATTTTACAATATATTTTACCATATTTTGATTTAAAAACATGTATCATATTCTAATAAGTGTAAAAATACACACACACACACACCCACACACACCCACACACACACACACAATGATAAATATGTGTCACAATCAATAATTCTAATTTTTATCACTGATAAATATGTGAAAAAAAAAACTATTTTTAAAAAATAACTAAGAATAAATGGAGTTAACTCAAACATGAATTTCTATTCACTAGTTTAGATATTTTACACTATAAACTAGTAAAACATATGGCTAAACATTATTGTGATCAGAAACATAATATAAAAATTCTTATGGGTATGACCACTATAGGTGGATAGAAGCATAGGCCGCTCATGTCTGTTCACCATGGAATTTTCCCAAATTATTGTGATTAATGAATGATAAAAAAGATATGAATAAAAATAACCTTAATGATAATAGATTAAAAAAACAAGATCAAAATGTATTTCTTGACATGAAAACTATTGGAGGATAGGAGCGTATGACATGTAAGTCTATTTTATATGGACTTGTCCCAATTGATAGTGAATTATTTTTTAATGTTATGGCATATTATGATTTAGATTTATAAACTTCAATGTTTTCTTTATTTTATCTTTAATCCCATATGAGCAACTTGAAATCTTGTAAAATTATGAAAAATTTGGAGTGTAATGGGATGGCATGACATCAATCACCCTCTTCATTATTGATCAATGCCTATGTATTTGATACTCTAAACAAGGAACTCAAGCTCACATAGTTATCCCACCTAGAGTGATTATGAAATTGTGCTTCTTGACTATGTGTATGTAGCTAGAAATGAGGATTGTGTAATTGATAATGATATATATTAACTTTATTTGAGATGGTTTAGACATGGATTATTTCTTCTCCTTGTGAATAATATTTAATTTGGAAATAATGTGATAGATTTTATAAATTCTCAATAGTATGTAATCTAGAAACCAAGTGATATAACATGGTTGTAATGAATGACCATTTATGTGTATTTATAGGCAACCATTTTTATAATTTTATTTACCTGACCTTATGAAATGTGTGGGAATACCTAGCATATTGATTTGAAATTTGAAAACTAGCCATTATTTGGCATGAGAAACAACTAGTCTACATGGATATGAGCATGGAAATGGTCTACTCTACCTATCACAAATCTTTATTAGAAGCATAGGGATACCTATCCTAACATGGAGAAAATTTGAAGGTGATATATATTATTTTGATTATTTTAGTATTAAATTTATATTTAGTAAGAATATAAAACAAATATTCAAGTGCATATATATATATTCATTTGATAAATGAAAACTAAGATTCATGTATATAAGCACAAGTCACAAGATTTATAATGTGATAATAGTTAAGACTATCAAGTACCTATGATAAAAATTATGTGTCTACAATACAACATCTACTCTTAAATGCTAATAAAAAAATTTATAGTGAATTTGACTACTAAGCAATTTAATTCTCTTATAAATTAGAGGGAAGATAATATAACCATCACAATTAATATTCCCTAAAACTTATTTTAAATAGATAGGTGGATACACATATTCTATTCATGATACATAGAAGGATGTAATGTGTAGTTTAGGATCACTGCTACCTTCATATAATGGAACAATAGTAGCTAAAATTAATAATTCTAAAGGATGGGCTGATTTCTTATAAGGTAATGGGTTATGAAAGAAAGTGTGAAAATCCATGGAATGACTACCTCTTCATCCACCTTTCTCTGGCTACATCACCTTAGTATGTATATTTTTAGTAGTCCATAGTCATATAAAATGTGATATTTGGTAACTTTAGTGTGGCTAATAACACCCAATCGATCCATCTTGTTTGCTCTCATGACCCTCATAAGATTGTTTTCACTAATTTCTAATCATCTGTAGCCTCCTAGACTAAACCCTTACAAATATAGATTGATCTGTCCATGTTGAATCCATCCCCCTAGGTCATATTAGCCATTTAAAATAATTCCCAAACATGGATTATAGTGATGAAACCTAGGGTGTCTTATTTTTGGTACTATTTTCCAAGTGCATTTTGGCTTCTAATAGTCATATTCATTTTGAATCCTTATCCTAATTCATGTCATCATAATGAGAATTCATTTAGCCCACAATCATTAAATCCCCTATAAAATTCCATTAAAAGTACATTTATAAGGGTTGGCACTTATTTATAAGAGAGAAGCAAAAAAACAAGCAAGACTATTCAAGCACTTTTCCCTATTCTTTACACACAACCATCCAGTAGTATTTCAAGCTTATTCAAACCTTTACACCAGTCCTTAGTCATTCCAAGTACACCTAATTTTACATTTAATTAAATTTTCATCACACTATTATGCCAAATAATTAAATGGTAGAAGTACATATAACTTGATTCCTCCTTGGATTATTGGTATGTAGGTAGCATACCCACACAAGGGGTGTGAACTGCATCTAGCATATCATTTACACAGTAACCCCTCCTCTCCTTTCTACAAATTTTGCATTAAAATTCAAGTAAAAATAGGACCTAAGGTATTTAGTACTAAATTAGGTACACAATGAGGTTTGTGGACATTTAGGATTGAATATTTCATAGCCAGGGTCACACAAACCTGACACATTAAACCCAAAAAGATTAGATCACTAGGACAATAACACCAAGATAAGATTATAATTCTAAAACCCAAGGTGTCTAAATTTTAGTGCTCCTATCCATTTAATAAATGAACTCCAAATTCTTATTTGTGGTAGTCTCTTAAGCCTGCACACAAATTTCTAGACCCTATCTTAGTTAGAATAGCACAAAATAAGATATGTTTTATTTTTTCTCTCACTACTATTTTTAGAAAATCCCCAATTACAGTCAAATTTCACAAATTATTATCCTAATTATTGTACATTATTTAATATTTTATCTACTCAAAACTATTTATTATTTAGGAATTAAACATTTAATTTCCTAAAAATAATGTTAGAAGTAAAAATGTAGCTAGACAACAACACCATAAATAATACACCCTAGGTATATCATTGTAGTCCATGTTTGGGCACTATTATCCATGGTTTATAGGACCTCGGGGGATGGATTAAGCATGAAAAGAGCAATTTGGGTCTACAACGGTTCAATCTCAGATGCTACAAATGTAAATAATTTGGTAGCCTATATTATTATTCCTCATTCATAGATTCAGCCTATAGCTTTTTCAAAAGCTCTTAAAAATATGTGCTTACATGTTTTATCAAAAGAAGCTAGGAATTGCACTTGTGAGACTCTAAGGGATCAAGTCACCAGTATGAATAGGTTAATTTCACATTTAAAAACTTAGAATTATCTATTGCATGAAAATATCATAACATTAGAAAATCAAATCATAATGCAAAATCCTTAAAGGGATCCTGGTGTTAATCATGTATATGCACCTTCACCTAGTCAATAAGTTGCAATCAATGTTACATATCAAAATAATAAATCACAACAAAGTAACTCTACAAATAGTGATTAAAAAATCATTCAAAGATAAAATAAGATTCCAAGTGAGGTACTAAGGGAAATGGTTAAATCTATGTTGATCAAACTACCTCATCTACAGTTAGTGAGAAGATCCAGATATTATTGTGCATATCATGGAATGCATGGAAATCACACACATTCATGTTTAGAATTAAAAAAATATATACAACATATATATGAGGACCTTATAAAAGGTAAATCAGTCAAGAAATCCATCATGATAGAAGAACACATTCACAAAGGGACAAATTCAAAAATAGTACAAAAGTGGTTACCAAATCATAACTCAGAACAACAAATGGATCAAAAATCAAATTTAGAGAAATAAACTATACCACAAGCACAAATTAATCATAAAAAATATGAAGATATACCTGTCCAAAATGAGGCTCAACTTTCAAAGTAGTATGGATTTGGTCAAAAATATCTATAATAGTTTGATTTTCAAGGTCATGGATTGGGAAAGCATGCTCAAGGCATCACTACTCCTATTCTCATAGTTGATAATGTTTGTCACGAAAGTTTGGGATTTATTGAAAATCCTACAAAAAATCATGAACAAACATAGTTCATTAACAGGAAAGATCTAGATATAATAAAGTCAACAACAACAATCTATTGGTTCATAATAAAGATGATAATTATGTGTGGAATAATATAGGTTATTATGATTTCCATGATACCAACAATAAATCAAGATATACAAATCATATTCGTATCCATTCCCTCATGCTTCACAATCATGCATGATTCTTTTGTTCAATATAGGACACTATGATAGGGAGTCTCCCATGACACTCATAAGTTAGTATCATTTCTTCTTAGTGTTTCTTGTACATAGTTTATTTTCCTTACTTGTACGTAGTTCCTTCTCAAATTTACTATACATAGTCTTCACGTGATTGATTGTACATAGATTATATAAAAAATATCAAAAACATTCAAATAATTATAAAACACTAAAAGCATTTATATTATATACATCATCCATGTTTTACACTGTTAATATCATCTTAGGACTTAAATTTACTATTTCATGCTATTGTATATTGATTTATCTACATTACCATGCTTCACTTGATCTTATTTGAGTGTGTGTAGTGACATACAAATACTTTATTGCTTCACTCTACCCATTGAGTGGCATCCTACTTCTATATTCAAGACACACTTCTATATAAATACCGATTGAAGGCATATTTTACATGACTACACCATCCAGGTTATGTCATTCCTATACTACACATTCCAAGTTATCATGCTAATATACATTACTTACTAGACTACACATATTACTATATCAAGATTTCACTAATATCTAGCACTTGTGTATACCTAGTATTGTATTAAACATCTATTGCATACTTTCACTCTTGCTTTGATTAGTTAGACATGATTTTTTCTTTATAGTTATTACATTTTTTCTCTTCTTGCTAAGCATAGCTTGTTGGATTTAATTTCTATTTCTTGCTTATCTCCTGTATGTGCCTTAGGACATTTACCTATGTCCTTATCTTCTATTCATGTATGTGCCTTAATATATTTTCCAATTTCCTTTGTTTGTATTCCTCTATGTGATTTTTGTGTCCATGTCAACTTCTTCATTTCAATTGTATGTGTATTTTGCATTTGAACATGCCTTGTTTGCTTGTTTTCTAATTTAAGTGACATGTGCCCATGTCCCTTATTTACTTATCCCCTTAGCCACCCTTGTATGCATCTTGTTTCTTGCCTTGTATCCTTGTTTATTTATTTATTTCAATTACTTGTAATGTTATGATACATATCATTCATCTTTCCTCTTTTCTTGGATGCCATGATAGACATCATGCTCCATCCCTCCTTGATAGCAACTAATAACTAACAACTAACACTTTCCCTTATAGTTTAGTACATTGCACATGTTATTACATTATTAAATCTATCTAGGCATACCCCTATTGATATAAAAATATCTCAATATAAACCTTGTTATATCTCAACATATCTTGTGAATTATCATTACTATATCATATATCTATGCAACATAACACACTTGCAAGGCTCTTTCTTCTGAGGGCAATCATTACAACATCTTCATTTCTACCCTCAAAAGAGGAGGAGATATATAGTGGTTTTATCATAGATATAAGAAATCTTAAAAGATTAAAAAGTCGATTTTAGAACATGTAGGATAGAATCTAGACATCATACTGGGTAGAACAAACTAGGCAAATAGTAGAAAATTTATAATCATTATTAAATTTGGCCCTAGAAAATTGTGCTAAAATTGGATTATAGAAATCAATAATAAGGTGTCCTACTTTTTGCAATCCTATATATATAAAAAATTGTTTTTCCAAAAATAGACAAAAAGTGAGTTCAGTCACAGGTTGATCAACTCAGTACAGTCCAAATTTAGCATGCTTTAGTACAATTTTTTCTTAGAGAATCTAGATATTGGGGCCATCATGTATGGCATGATGTCTCTCACTTATAGTTTTATATTAGGTATTTTATATAACTTATAAATCAAAATCCTTGATATAAACACTAGCAATTGGGGGTAATGTGTGTGGCACATTGATCCTCCTCTTTTTTGAGTTTAGTTTATTTCCCAAACATTTGTTAGTAGTTGCATGCCTTACTCCATCTACAGGTGGTTATCATCCTTTCTCAAGTTTATCTTTCATAAAATCTTAAATTCTCAAGTACCCAAGTTCCTAATTTGTATTCCATATAAGCCTATTACACTACTTTTAGATTGAATTTCATACAAGCCTAATCTTTATCTTTTGAAATGGCCAAGAGTGGCCTAGTTCTCAATATACATTTGACTATCCATGCCAACATTATCACATAAAAGTACATTCATGGGATTTAAGAGCCATATAATATGACATTTATTCCATACTAGTATTACTTCACAACTTTAATTCATGGGGAAACGATGGAGCTAAAGGACTAGCTAGCCTTTGTATTCTTGAGCCACATATTTAGAGGGATTGGACACACAATCAAAACATCGATTGACACATGCATGATTAATTAGATTCACTTCATGATGATGGATCCAAACACATACCTTTTAATTTTTGATCTACTTTTAGGGAATTGATCACTCAACTTTGTTCATGATATTAATTTTTGTATAACACACACCTAGCACAATCTAGCATCACAACATGTTTTATATTAGTTCATGTACTCAGTGTGGTGTATTCATTCCTTTCTCTTCCTCTCTCTCTTACCCAAATTTTGTAAATTCTTATTTTATATATATCATATCTATTAAGGATAATTTGATCTATGTTTTTCATTACGGATTCACACTTCACATTGTGTTCTCTCTATGCAACATTCAGCATCACATAGCTTCATTAGCTTCACCTTTATAGATAAGTTCATGTATGCTTTCTATTTTTCATTTCTCCTAGTATTTCACTTTTATATATTAATAAAATAAATGGGGGAAAATTTACTCATATAAAATGCAAAATTTGATAACTTGAGTGTGGGTAATGACACCCAATCTATAGGACCATTTTGTTTGCTCTCATGACCATCATAGGCTTATTTTTACTTATTCTCAGTCATTAATAACCTTCTATACTAAACCCTTTTAGACATATATTGTTCTTTCCAAGCTTAATCCATCCCCTTAGGTCCCATTATCCATGTATAAGAATGCCCAAAATTGGACTATAGTGTTGAAACCCAAGGTGTCCTATTAATGGTGTTTTTGTCCAAGTGCATTTTGATTTCTAAGAATCATATTCTTCTGGATCGTTATCCAAATTAATGTTAGCTTAACATGATTTCATTTAACCCATGAACATTAAATCCCCTATAAAATTCCAGTCAAAGTCTATTTAGAAGGGTTGGCACTCATTTACAAGAGAGAAGCAAGAATACAAGCAAGACTACTCAAGCACTTTTTCCTATTGTCTGCATACAACCATCCAATAGTATTTCAATCATATTCAAAAATTTAAACTAGTCCTTATTTATTTCAATTACACCAAAATTTTCATTCACTTTCATTTTCATCACACTATTACCCCAATCACTTCAATGGGAGAACTACATATAGCTTGATCCCACCTCAGAGTATTGGTATGTAGGTAGCGTGCCCACACATGGGGTGTGAAGTGCATCCATTGTATCCTTTACACACTAACCCATCTTCTTATTTATACAAATTTTAAATTGAAATTCAAATATAAAGAAGACATAGGTAATTGAAGACTAAATTAGGTACATAGTGAGCTCTATAGACTTTCAAACTTCAATATTTCATAGATAGAGTCACATAAAATTGGTACACAAAACCCAAAAATCTTAGATTATCAAGACTATAACACTGAGATAGGACTAAAACACCAAAAAGCTATAGTGCTCCAATTTCAATTCTCTTATCAAATCAAGACATGAACTCTAGATTCCTATTTGTAATAATCTCCCAAGCCTACACATCAATTTCTAGACCCTATCTCAGTCAGAATAGTATAGAATAATATAAGTTTTATTTTCTCTCTCTCACTACTATTTTTAGAAAATCCCTAATTATAGTAAAATTTAATAAATTAGTAGACTAATTATTGTACATTTTTACTGATTTTATCTACTTACACCCATTTGTTATTAATGAATTAAACATTTAATTTCCCAAAAATAATAAATCATAGTCTATTCAATAAAACATGTAGTAGGTGAGGTTAGTAATATAAAACATGTAGTTATCATTGGAGGAGTAAAGGTTACATGTGAAGGAATAGTGATGGAATTTTTTTTTAATCCTTGTGTTAACCTAAAATATTAGGTGGATGTCACATAGGTCATTAGAGGTGTAGGTAAAAGGATAATACTAGTAGTAGTGATTTGAAAACTTGACGTTGAAGTATTAGCCTGAAAGGATTCATTTCTAATCATAATGAGTTATGTTTTTGAATTTAAGATGTATCAATATTAGCTTGGTATGAATCCTTAGATTCCATGATAAATTTGAGAATTATACCCATGTTAATACATCAAAAACATAGAGGACAAAAACATAGCGGTAAAAATGTAGCAATAAAAATGTAGTATAACAAAAATGTAGTATGACAAAAATGTCTTGAGGACAAACCATAGTGAGGAAAAACATAGTGATATTGGTAATGCCACAAAAATGGTGTGAAGAGCATAATTGAACATTTTAGTGATTATCACATAGTTTATTTTTTATCTAGTCCATTTTGCTGACAGTAGTTAACATTTCATGGTGGAAAAGTAATACACCAAATTTACAAGAAAACCAATAGAGGAAAATGTGATTTCATAAGTTTGGACCTTTAGTTGAAAGTTGTGTTGTCTTCACAACATTACCAAGACTATTACATTTTTCCTCCCTATATTTTGTCCTTGTGACTTTTTATCATACTACATTTTTGTCATGGTAAATTTTTACTGCTATGTTTTTGTCCACTACTTTTATGTATGATGTCCATGAATTGTTGATAAAAATTGGATGTCTTTAATTTGGTACCAATCTACAATTGTGATAAATTGTATCTAGGCTCTCATAATTATCTTGACTATAATGTTCATTTTTATTATCTTGATTTTCATGTGATAATTGAGGCATATCAACATAATGATTTATTTTCACATATTCATGAATAATTTCATCATTAAAATAATAAAAATATATTTATTATATCTATTTAAGCTAATGTTAAAGGAAAATTATTGTGATTTATATGGGCCCAACTTAATCTATAATTGCATATTAGAGGAGAAAGGTAACTACCATTATTGCATCCCAAAGGATGGGATCATGGAATTTTGTAGAGAGATGGGGCCATAGGAGAAAATGTTGTTCATGTATGGAGATAAACAAAATTCAAATCTTGAAACCATGAGATAAAAAGTATGAAAAATATTAGTTGTGTATCTAATTAGAAATTAAATTTGATAACCAAAGACAAAAAAGATGAAACCTTGGAAGGATGTTTCAATCAATGTGTATGACTTCACCAATATGTTTATCTTAATTTTTATTAGTGCAATAAATACTAAGCCTAATAGGATATAATAATGTATAATAAGTAGAATAATTTAGATATTAATATAAGGCCTGTAATCATACATTTGAATGTAAAATATTGAAACTAATTCTAATGATTTAGTATGTTTCTTATGATAAATATAGTAAGTACAACAAAGGAATGATTACTTGTATTTTTTGGGTGACTATGTAAGTATGACTATATTCTATACATTGAAATCATGATAAAGTAGGCATGTTATTAATTTGGTTCAAAAACTAAGTCTCTATGTATGCAAGATAAGTTCCATCAATATGGGTCTATATTTCTAGTCTATTCCAAACTAAGCTACTAGGTAATGTCCTAGGGGGAATTTTACTATATGATAAACTTTATCTATCTTTGTATGATCCCTATATCGATTCCAAAACCATAATAATATGCACAAATATATAAAACAATCTCCTTTTCCTTGGAACCATAATCATTTTTTTAGTGATAAAAACCTAAAAAATGAAAAATATATTTTGTCAAGCTAACCCAAATCACCCCCATTTGATTATTGACCACATTCTATGAATCTAATACTCTAAAGGAGGAAAATCAAGAAAAATAGTTCTCCCACCTAGTGTGATTGTGCAATTGTGTTCCTTTGCTACATGATTTGGATTTGATACTTGAAAATACTTGATTAAGTTGGCTTTAGTTTGCTTTATATTTAGCTTGTGATTGACCCCAGTGATAGGTTTTCAATTTGGGAAGAATATGAAAGATTTTCTAAATGTCAAATAGTGTATGTATGTGTTCTAGATAATTTTAAATCCCCCTTTGAATTAGACACTGGTTTATTTATATGCGAATCTAATGTGGTAATTTATCATACCACTAACACGATAGGAAAATGGGACAACCCTAAGAAAAGGTTTGATTTTGAAAAATATCCATTATTCAAAGAAGATCCGTTCCAACTAGAACTAATAGGTATTGACTATCGATATTGATCAAAACTCATATTTGTATAGTTAGACTAAACTAAAGGTTAGGATAAGTTGATGCATGGTATTTAACATGTTTTAAATAGATAATGCAGTTATTTTAGGTTTATAAGATCAAAATGAAAGGGTCAACTCATAAGACATTATGTAAGCATGAGAGAGTTCTAGATTAGGATATTGTTTATGTTCTTAATTCATCTAAGTAAATGTGTTTCTATCTCCTCATTGTCAAATATTAAATACCATATTTTAATATCTATAATTACTGACTAGCGATACTAACCAAACCTAAAAAGAGGATGACCATTCTATTTACTACATAAGGTATGAAAATATTTCATATTTTCATTTACCTATGTGAATGAAAATATTTTGTCATCATGGAAAGAATGCAAAAAGGATGATAAATTAAGGGATACAACTTGTAGTATAGGTCATGGCGACGCCTTGATCGAGTTTATACTTTTTTCTTTCATATAGGATCTGGGAAACCTCGTAAGGGTAAAAGTAGATAGAGATACTAATATTAATATTGAATTATCCATATCTTCTAGCTATAATGAAAGGAAGTATATGAGGAATTACAACAATGATAAGAGTTTATAGACCATTTGTGGTAGTCAAGTACAACAATTGAAGACAATATCACAAGTGATAAATAAATGGAGATAGTCCCTATGGGAAGCTTAATGTTAGATGTGGTTTTCAAGAAGGTAAGATTCCACAAGATGGCTTCCATGCCATTGTAGATGATGGATATGATATACCATTCAATAAGAAGATTCATAATCTTGACCTTAAGGTTTGTGAAGATTTTGATATTGTTCATTTAGGTAATTTTGATGTGTTTTTGGGTATGTAGTGGCTCTATGATTTGGGATTATTTATGGGACTCAAATTTAAATATGATGGGAATGAATTAGTATTGAAAGTAATAATAAATTGAGCTCCACAAGTGGTTACATGAATATTTTTGGTGATGCATATTGGTTTATCAATGGGTAATAAATGTATTCAGAATATTTTCATGTTTAATGACTCACCTCTAGGATTACCTCCTGATGGAAGATGTAAACACATCATCAAATTTGAATCATCGTATACCTATCATGATTGCACCTTACTACCATCCAAGGAGTTACAAAGAGGAGATCAAGAATAATATAGTAGCCAATTCACTCTCCATAATGCCCACTCTTTACAACATTTATAATATCTCTAGAGATTGGAAACTTTATATCTTAGCTATGTATGTTACTAATAATCTATTGCTGATATTTTTTTATGGATTAGAGAAGGATGATAGTTAAATAGTGGCATATGGGCTTATAATTTCTAATAATATCAAAGTGGTTCAATGGAAATAATAATGACAAAAACTCATGTCATGAGAATTTGTTGCATGCTTATATAATATTATTGTAATTTTGGTTGGCCATTTGTAGTATATTTAATTTTCAAGTGTAATGATTCATAGTGTGGTAAAAAAAAAGTACAAACCTCCTAGATTGATCTATGATCATGTAACTTAATTAGATTCTACATAAGATAAATTAGAGCTTTAGTTATGATTGCTTGAATACAAGAAATTTTGGGTAGGGAAGACTGTAATATCCCCTTTTTATAACCTTCCAACATTTTTGGAAGCTTGAAATTTCTTAGAGAGTTTCAACATTTTTGGAATGAAAATTAGTTAGTGGCATTGTGTTCATGAGATCAATATGAATTTATTGGTTCTCTTAGGGAATAATTATGACATTTTATAAGGAGTACAAAGATATTTAAGAACTCGTACATTGTTTATTAATGGGAATGAGATCACTATTCACAAGTTATAATTCATGGTTATTTTTCATAGTGTCTGTACATGGTGATGTCGCATATTAGTGAGGTGGCATAGTGTTGAGATGTCATTTTTAGTGATATGTCATGGCCCAAAAGAGGATATAAAATGCAATCTAGTGATTATGAAGGAGTGGGCCACAAAGAGATAGGTTTCTTTGTGTTTTTTAATTCACATGCTTGAATGATGAAAAGGGTGAATAGTTAAGACACCACCCTTAGGTGGAATCATGTTTAGGCATGAATAAGAAGTCAAAAGGTGTTTTGAGAGAATGTGTTCACATGGGAGGAAGATGACAAAGTTTCCTATTGTTGAGTTATATTACATGTGTGAGTGAGGTGTAATTTTGGAATCATGTGGATGTGGATTTTGGAAGCATGTGATGGTTGGAAAAAAGACAAAATAGGTTGATGATCTTGTCTCTTTTGATTATATTCCTTTTCATCCATATGGAAATGTGGTTCCATATTTATCTCTCCTCCTTAATTTATTTATTTATCCTTCTCATTTATAAATTATATAAGTATGAATCTCTCTCCCTTTGTAATTCATCTTTGTTAAATCATAAACTCCCCCATTTTTAGAGCTTGAACCTTGTGTTTATTTTTTTCCTCTCCTAAGATGAAAACCATTGGAGTGTATATATCTTAGAGGATGAAAACCCTCACAAGATTTTTGGTTTTGGTGGTGAAATATCCTCCCTATCTAGTTATGGTGGTTTCAGTTAGAAATCATTGTTGGGCTTTCAAGTAAATCCAGAATTGTAGTGTGTAGTGTGTGTTGTGTGCAAGATATCCAATACAATTGTGTGGAGATTTGTGGTGTGTTATAGCTCATATTAGTTGTTCGTTGTCTATGTATATGTGTGAGTTTTAGATTTTATGTAATACATGTACCTTCCATGTGTAAATATAATATATTAGTTGGTAGTTTTCTCTCCATGCTGTTTAGTTTGAAAGGTTTCTAGATATAGTAGTGAAATTAAACATTATGTACTTTGCCAATTTTTGTGCCTAATAAATATAAATGTATACATGTTAATGAATTTATATATTTTTGGAAAGTATATCAGATTTGACTCTAAGTATTCAGTTAGGATTAATACAATGTGACTATATTTAGCAATATTCCCATTCCAGGATATTATAAGTTATCATGTAACAACTTCATTTATATAGTTTAGTTATGTTTTTATCTTCTTTTTTGTCTCTCATTTATTATATATTGGGATGGAAACTATATTTTTTAATCCCTGTATTAGTTATAGAAAATCTCTACTTCTATATAGACATTTAATGCTACCCTAAAGCCTTTTAAATTAAATAAAGAGTAATTTTTGCCTTTTTTTAAGAATGTATCTTGTGTGATTCTTTATATTTTGGTCATCTACACATTTGGTAGAGAGTTTTCTCCCTTATGTATTTCCATTTCCCTTCACCTTAATGTAAGAAGGCATGTATTGTATAGGTCATATGTTATGTTACAACTAGTTATGGAGGTGATTAGTTATGGAAGTTAAGTAACTATACCTTTTATATGACCTTTTGGATATCTCTTCTAGTTATAACATAGGACACCACCTTAATATGAAATAGTTATGTATAAGAAGATTAATTTAGAGAGTGTGTAGGATAAATCTAGTCTTTATCAGTCATATTGTGATATTATAGACAAGTATTGGAGATCCTCAATCTTGGTGCATCACCTCATTTTTAGTTTCAATTCAATCCTTTCTCCCATTTTAATAAAAAAAATAGTCTTAGTGGTAGATAGGCTTTTCAATTTTTTAGTTTCATTCTCTCTTTTCATTAATAGAGTCTTAGTGTAGCTTATATAGGCTTTGTTATTATATTTCTTAGGACTATAACCTGATCCTAAATTATGTGCACTATGGTTTGAGAAGGAGATGGCCTTCTCTAGAGATTCACTCCTATCATAGGTCAGCCACACCTAGGATTTCCATTATGTTAGCTAAAATAGGTCTCGAGACCTAACAAGGTGAATTTCAACTTGACAATAGTTTCCATCATCATCCAAAAGTGTAAAAATTCACTCCATATGTCTAGTTTCATCCTTGGTTTGATGTTGAAATTTGACTTCTACTCTAAATTTTATATTTATGGGTTTATTTACATCATTAGGATTAAATATACCTCAAAGAACTTATGATCATTTTTTTCAAGTCTGACTTAATGTACCTGTCAATATCCTCTACATGTGTTATGATATAGGGAACTTTATAAAAATGTCCTAATGGATCTAGACTTTTTGATTTTAGTAAGTGTTTCTTGTACATAGGTTGTTTTAATTATTCTATTGTGATGACCTGAGGAAGCTCCATCTTTTATTTCTCTAAAAATATAATAAATGAATCTAAATGCATACAATTACTTTGATTAATTTTTTTTAATGTTAGTATTCAAAGGATTATGTGATTGTCTTAGAAAAATCATTGTTTTATGGTGTGTCTGATCTTTCCATTTATAATGTTGTTTAACTCATATATTAACATGCATTATTTTTTTCCATCTATTTCATCCTTTTCATCTACTTCATAACTTATTTTACTTGTATTTTCACTATTTTCCTTAATTATTTTAATCTTAGCATTCTAACATCATCAATTTTAGTAGTTTTTATTATTATGTTTTTAGTTCCTCCCATCCACCCATTTGATATTTTAGCTTGTGTTTTATTTCCAAACTAGTCTATGCCATATCTTGTTCTAAAGAAATGAGATCAACTAATTTTAGTATTTCCAGCCTCATTATTTCATTGTTATACTTGTTTTTCCTATGTATTTTTTTCTTTCTTTCAACTAACACTTCTTTTTTTATTTGATATGCTAAAATATTTGGTTTTACAAGGACCAAGAACCATAGAAAAGTGTTATACAAAATATTAGTAGGCCCCAAAGGATGAGATAGAAAAAAGAAACAAAAATCAAGATAATTAACCTCTTAGGAGGTGAAACAAACTAGTACAAAATAAATAGATCAAGAGGGGGGACCCTCTGGTGGTTCTTTCTCCTCTTCAATTATCTTCTCAAGTGCACCTTACTTTTTATTCTAAACTTCGGCCCTCATCCTATTACCAGGTCCTTTACTGTCATCTCAAGGTAGGGTCATCCGCAGCCTTTTCTACCCTTGTCCCTTTAGCGGATTTTTCTTCATGAGATTCATGCTAGGGATTTTAGGTGTGAGGGTCTCTGTCACCTTCAATAATTGTTTAATGGGAGTCATATTCACATTATTATAATGGATTAAATATTAGATGGTCATGTCCACTTTCCTATTCAATTCATTGATAGGATTTAATCTATAATGCATGGATGAGCTAAAGGTTTAAGAGTGTAAACCAAAAAAATTGGTCATAACAACATGGTTAATAATTAGCACATCAACTACATATATAGGCTTTTATAGGACTTTCTACAACACAAAACACAATTATGGAACTAAACTATAGCCATGTGAGTATGAACTTACTTAATTTTTCTAATATTCCCCTGTTAGTGTGAACATGGGGAGAGGAACTACATGAACTAAACATATTTATAATTCCCCCCACAAGATGGATTTTAGGTTCACCCAATAATGCATCTAGCATCCAAATATAATATTAAGAGAACTTATTATAGAATTATTGATCATAGGCTTATTTTGAACTCTAAAAAATGGACTTGACTTTTACAAAATCTTGGCATATTTTGGAATAAAATGACTATAGACCTAAAAAAAAAGGCTTAACACAAGATTATAGACTTGACACTTTTGATTTTTTGATAAATAAATTAAAATAAGACTATATATCTACAAACTCAATAGATACTATAAAATCACAAATATATTTAAACTTGCTAATATATAAAACTAACATAAAAACTAAAATATAAAATATAAAAGGAAAAACATAAAAAATAGATATGTGAAAACCAAAAATCCCAAATACCATAGACTTTATGGTAATAGTGAAGCATGGGTGATTTCATAGGAAGGTGAGGGTCTGTGTGAATGTTGAGAGCCCATGAATGCCGTTCCAAGTCAATGTAATTTGAGGACAAATTTTCAAAAATATTCATAATGAACCATGACATATGTTTGGAGAGGAGTAGTTTCAAAGCAAAAAATGCTATCATGGATGTTTGATTTGTCGTCTAGGAAGACGATGCAAATTGGAGATTAATGGTATCAGGGATGATGGTGAAGTAGGCAAAGAGAAATCCATGTGAATCTAAGGTGAGGATGGTGGTGTGGAAGACAGAGTTGTATATATCACCAAATTAGATGTGTTTGGGGAATAACTCACCAAAAATGTGCCAAAATCATGATTGAAATTGATGTTGAGGGTTTGAAAATAGTTATGGATGAGCTTGATTTTTAATGAATAGATGAAAACTAGATCTGGGATAAATAGATATACATAATACTCATAGCCAAACATATATATTATGATCTTATGAAAAATACAAAGGACTTTAAACACAAACTAGATTTGGGTATCTCTCCAAAACAAAATAGCTCACCAATTAGAGTATTTTGATTCAAAAAGGATCCTGCAACTCACCAAAAGGGAGATCGATCCAAGATATAATAAACATGAAAAGAGATCTAATGAAACCCCAATCCATATTTCAATGGAGTCATGGAGTATCTAAACCTTGAATGAAGATAAAATATCTTGTACATCCAAACAAATAAAAATGCTAGGGAATCAAGATCTGAATATACTCACACAAGTGTATACAAAATAATAGTGAATAGATCTAAAAATGAACAAATATAAAACAACCACACTGAGCTAAAAAAGAATCTAACTTTATTCATGAACATAATGAGCATAATGGAAGAAATACTATGGAAAGAATGAACAAAATAGAGAGAGAAAGATGATGCACATGAATATTACCTACCAAACATATTCACATAAGGTCCACTCTGCTACATCATTGATAGATTACAAGAAGGGTGAATGAACCAATAATGGGTTTTACATGAGGTCCACTATTCATATTCATTACTTGCATGTTTTGACCAAAAACTACAAATGGATGACACATAGACAAAGAAAAATAGGTTTATATGAGGTCTCTCTATTTGCTTGTTGCCTTTACCTGACTTGATAAATAAAACATGGGTTGAATTAAACATAGAGAGGCCTCTTTTAAGAACCTACTATAATACCAATGATAAGATTCAATCCATAATTCATGGAGGAGATGAAGGATAAAGACTAGAAAGCATAAAACTAGTCATAATAACATGATTATTCATTAGCACATCGATTAACAATATAGGCTTTGATAAGACTTACTACAACATAATAAAAATGTGGGACTAAAATATATCCATATGAGGAATAACTCACTTAGTTTTTATAATATCCATTACATTCTTGAATGATACTTATTAGGTTTATCCCAACCTCATGCAACTTGTTGTTGAAGCTATCCAACTACTCTTTGTTATTTTTCTTTTCTTTAGATAGGATAAGTATACCTTTCTCGATGACCTATGTTGGATGGTGGTGCCTGATCTTATTTTAATGCCTAGTTTCTAATAGGGGGGTTGTGGGGGGGAAATTCCCACCCACTAAGGTTTCCATGGGGGTCTGGGGGGTGGTGAATATTGTAATTTCATAGTTAATCTAGGCCATTTACTATTAGGTTTTAGATCTAACAATAGAAATAAAGCTGGTGCATTTTTGCCCTGATTTATAATCCTCCTTTCATATGAAGGTAATGTAATCAGGTAGAATAGTGTGAGAGTTAAGAGTATATTGTAGTGGATGTATTGCAAGTTTTTTCCACTCATATTTTGGACTAAATAATAAAGACTGGTAGTTTTGATGTGGACATAGCCCATATTGGGTGAACCAAATTAAATTTTTATCTCTATTATATTATGTTTTCTAAATTTTAATTGTATTTATTTCATTATTATTTATCTACATTCTATATTACTAAAAACCTCCCTCAACTTTCCATCATCTAGAATAATTAGTTTGGGCTTAGGGACAAATAACTTTAGTAGGAGGTCATCAATAGAGGTTTTGGGAAGGATAGATTGGGGGGTATTGGTGGAATGGTAATAGGATCCTAGGTAAGGTCTTCTTCCATGTCATCCTCCATAGATGAGGTACCCCCCAAGAAGAACTTCCCTACCCCATAAGGATTGGCCATGCTTTACCAATAACAACATGTGACCTTGGTGAAGTATAGGATTAGATTCATTAACTTGGTAGGTAAAAGCATTACCCTCAAGAAACTTTAAGAGATATAATTTGAGACTAATTTTATATCCCTAGAAATGGTTCATCAATAACAATGATGGTAGAAATTTAATGTATGCTTACATTTGAGTGTCATGTATTTCATCAATTGAAGGCACTCCTTAGGCCATTACCATATGATATCAACATGGGGGAAGAACCATTAGAAGATTTCTTGGTTTTTATATTTATCCTTATATGTGTTTTCCCCATCACACATCATGCCCATGGCTTCACCTATAAACTCCTTTGTGACTTCAATTTTAATTCCTCTCATATCCACCACTCACTTATTCTAACCAACAATAAAATCCCCTACAACATCAACATCATGATTAGTAATCCTCAACATAATTTACATGACTCCACCCCACCATAACTTTTTGTAGACTTTATTCAAGCCCCACACTTTAGAATAAGTGGTTAGTTTTAAATGTTCCATATTTTCCCCATTTTCTCTATGCCACTGGACCTAAGGAAGACATTTAGGAGGTTCTATAAAATCTTTGTTTGAATGGATCTAAATATACTTGGAAAGCATGTTTCCTCCCTACTTAAGAAATAAATCCACCTCACTTTTTAATAATGGTGATTCATGATATTTGAAACCCATCTATTGATGAGAGATATTTGTACATGTCTCAACCTGATTTCCATCCTATCCCACTATAATTTCATTTTCTATAGCTGATTAGATACTTTCAAGGATGTGGTCTCAATTAATACTTCTTATCTTTCACTTATTTTATGATTAACCTATTTTCTCAAAAATCCTATCCATCCATCTTTTCTTCCTAGTTCACAGTCTTATTATTTGTCCCACTAGGATGTTTTGAGATGATCAAACAATCATGTATCAATATAGATAGTTTTAGGATACCACAACACCCTTATCAAAAAAATTTTTTGGGAGGATAATTACAACCTAATGGGGAGGTAACATGTTATATGAAAAAAAAGTTAAACATCTGATATAGTGTACCATGGTAACCTATACCTCACTTCACCTAGATATAAAGATAGTGTCACCTCATAAAGTCTTATTGATTTTTTACCACAATTTACCATAATTGTTTTAGGTGTAGAGTTTTAGTTGATATACATTCACAAACCCTTTTTAGAATGTGCTTACAAGTATTTCTATTTTTATTAAACCTTGTTATTTCTTACATAACACACCCTAATTGCATCACAAAGTTAGGTAACATATTTTTAATATAGATTCTATTTTTTTGGTTTAATCATGTTTTGGCCTATTCTATTTATTAATCTAATTGGAAAGGGTCGTTAAGAGGTTACGATCATAATGTTACATTTTCTTCACTCTTTGAACAAATTATAAACTTAAAAGGTCTATTATATGCACTTAGTACAAAAGAGTCTATAATTTATATTGAATTAATGCAACTATGTGAATTTTATTAAATTTCATATGTTTTGGTCTATTATGTGACACATTTTAAATTACATTAGAATTTCCTCACTTAGACCATTTTACCTTAGGTTTATATGAAAGGTATGATTGCTTAAAAAATTCATTCTTCTCTTGATCAATCTAGTCCATATATGGTCCTTTTCAAAGTAAATAGATAAAACTTTATACGGTTTTTATATTCATACTTGGTCATTTTATTCATGTTGGAATGATTGGATTGAAATTTTGCAAAAATACTATCTTTATTCATTAATATTAATGCATATTTACTTTATTTTGTTTCATTACCTTAGTCATAATTGTGAAGAAGTTTACATTAAAAATCTAATGACTATTTTCATTTTTTGTGTTCCATTGGTCACTTCTTCTCCCATAAGTCCCCAGACAAGCTTGGAGATAACAAGTGTTGGTCACTAGCTTCCTTAGGCCTTTTTTGGGATGTCAATTTTTGCTAAGTTTTCCATTCCCCCAAAGAAAGAGTAATGCCACCAAATGTACAAATCTTACTTCCTCACTTACCTAGTCCCATTTAAACTTAAAATTAATCCTCCAACCTCCTAAATGCCTATGATGTTGAAAGGTATCACGATATAGGATCTGTAATTCATTATGGTTTCTATATCTATGAGCCTATACTAAAGACCTTCCATATTTACTAGATCATTCCACATGGTGTAATGATGATTCACCATAGCCCCAAGATACTCCATATACTTTTAGTAAATAATTGAGTTTCTAGATGCCTAAGATGCTTCCAAATCATGACATCATATTTCTCTACTCCTTAGTATTGGTTCTTATATTTTTAAGCCTTTGGTAAGGCTCTAGATAAGTAACATCTTGATGAGTGTCAAGATGTCACCTCACCAATAAATTAAAGGTAGATATCCCAATTGGAACCCCAATCCATCCCTAAATGAGTGAATTATTCCATGTGGCATGAACCTACCAACTAGACAACACACTCACATCAATGTCAGCATTGCATGAAAATAAATTTGATGATTATCTAACCCATTAAGGCTGTCAAATACTATGATGCTTTTTTGTTGGGCCAGATGTTTAAATATTCTTAAATATATAGAATTTGGTGCATTTTAAATCTTGTTTTAAATGATTTAAAGATTTCTCTTTAATAAATAATAACTTTGATATTTATAGGATTTCAAACTATTTTTAAGGATTTTTGTCGCATAGATATTTTATAGGGTTTCAAACTATTTTATAGGGTTTTAAACTATTTTATAGGGTTTTAAAATATTTTATAGGGTTTTCTACTATGGTGTACATTGGGTTACTATAAATTCCTCTATCATCCTCCAATCATCCCATTTGTGACATCCTCTCTGATGATGCTCTCCCTTAATTATGCTCTGAAGGAAGAATGATTCTTTCATCCACCTCATGATAAGTATGTAGTTAGTCTGAGTCATCATACATATAAAAAACTAATGATGCATAACTAATAAATATTCATCCATATCATACATAATAAGTACAATTGTCAACTAATTAATCCATCATGCAAATTAATTAGCATATCACTCTCCCACAACCAATATATGTCATAAAGTTTAAATCAAAGCAATCAAAATCCAATTATAACCATAATAATCCATGGATTCAAAGGTTATAATACTTAGGGTGAAACTAATATGTAATAAATAAGGTATTGTCAAGGGAAATATATTCACTCATTTTAGGCCTGTAGGAATGTAGACTAGTCATTAAACCTTTGAAAAGATAGAGTATATATTAGTTTATGTGTTTTTAAATAAACAAAAATGGCTATGAGAAAAGTTGAAAAAGAGTGTGAAAATACTTAAAACTATTGAAATAAAGAGGTGTAATTTATGCCAAATACTTAGATAAATTAGTCCATTAATAATAAAATTGACTAAGTATAAAAAAAATAACAATATGAATACTTATTCAATCTAAGTCAATTTGAACTAAAAACAGACCGAATACATATTCTCCTATCTCCTTCACTATATATATCCTCTATTTACTTATATCATTGTATTTTATCCCATTCTTTCTTCTTCATTATATATTTATTATAACCCCTTAGTTTTTATTTCCTTTTATTTTCATGTGAAAATACAATAACTTTTTACATTCAGTAAACATCCATTACTGTACACTTAACTAGAGCTTTAATTTTTTAATATATTATGCATGTTTAAAAATTTATTCAAAGCCAAGTTAATTACCAACTAAATTCCACTTGAGTCATTTTTAAACTAATTTTAAACCTTTAATTCTTAGGTAATCCATGCATTGGACCATCTCTTAAGTTAAAATTACTAGGATAGTTAAATTTTCTTTTTTTACATAAAAAATAACTATATCTAAAAAAATAATCAATCCAATTAATTATATAATAATTGAAAGTTAACTTTTTTAATTAAAAATTAATGTATATTAATTATATATCTTTATACAAATCATTATTTAATCATAAACAATATTGTATGAGTAAATATTTGAACTACTATCATACTTGAGATCACATAATGAAACCACCATAAGCACCAGCCAAAAACATGATTAAAGCATAAATATATTTATAGGGTTTATAAATATAGTTTGAAACCCCATAAAATATAATAAAAGAGTAAGGTGACATATAAAATAGGAGGATGGTAGAGCAAAATAGGAATGGTAACAAAGCAAAGAAGATGATGATGATGGAGGAAAGGAAGAATTTTGGTCTAGTTAGTATCATGTGAGAAGTATGGAAATGTTGGTTTTGCCTATTATACTTATTTATTTATGCATGGAAATATGGGGTGTATATGCATCAGCTTTTAAATGAAACCTATAGAGGGAAGGTTCTCTATGCAAATTTTTTATGGTCTTTATTTTTAGACCTGCACTTTCTATAAAATTGACTTATATTGGAAAAAACATTATGTTCTAGGTGTATAAAAAATATTAGTATCTATTAGACAAATCCAACCCAACATATATGAGGCACGTGGAAGCCATGAGAATCTAGGTAATATAAAAGAGAGGGGGGGAATATTTATTTGTAGAGACTCATAACATTGATCTGAAATGATGTCTAGGCTAATAAATATAAACCCTATGGTGCACCCAAAGAAGAAGAGATTGGTTCATCCTAAAGACAATGAAACCCCTAATGATTCCTTTGATAGCCTCAAAATTTATGATTTACTAATAGATATCAAGGATCTAGAGCATCTTTACTTACTAGAGCAATTGATCATTATATCTAAGGAATTTGTAATGGTGGATGAAAAACTTGGGCACATATTGATAACATTCATACCAAATGTCCAACACTACAGTCTAGAATTAGTTATTGGTTTGTGTTTATGAGTGAATTTTATGCAATTTTTTCCTACACATTAAAATCTAACAAGAAATTTAATGACAAAAAATGAGTGGCTACTAACTTAAAAAATCCCAACTTCTATTTCAGTATCCTTAATTCACTAAAAAACCTATGTTTATCAAATTATAATAAGATGATCCATAAATATAATAATAAAATGTTTAATAAGGTGATCCACACACACACACACACACACACACACACACATTCATAACTATATTAGTATGTTAAGGAATAGAGGTGAGGCATTTTGAAATCAATATATATATGTTACCTTGAATATATCCTAATTGATTTTGATGCCCTTTTATAAGTGAAATATTTCCATATTTTTAGATGCCTTATTACTAATCAAAGCATGTCCAAAAAAACAAAATTTATGGGGTGTGAAGGAATTAGTCAACATTATGAGAATACTCGATATACTCTATTTGGAAAATAAATTGTAAGTGTATGATGGAATGTTTATTTACTAAAAATTAAAATATAAGTGAAAATTTGTCATTACCTCCTATTTTTGTATTATAATTTAACTCAAATTTGTTATTTTCTAGTCAACTGGTTGAACCCATTTTGGTAGTTGTATTATGGCTTTGCATTTGACAATAATTGAATCTACTAATGGTAAATGGAAACTAGTAATCTTTTTTATAGGCTAGCATGAATCATCCTCTAGCAAATGATTCATGAACATTAGCTAAGTTAACAACTTATAAAGTGAATATTAGTGTTTGATAGTATTTAAAATATATATTGTGATATGAATCTTTGAAACTAAGTATTAAACATTTAACATAGAATACATAGATGAGATTTTTGTATATTATTTGTAGATGTATTTCTATGTCACATTTGAGATCTAGGATAAATGGATGGATAAACCCTATAACAAATATATGAACTTGTATGCAAACAATGGTTGTATATGACTTATTGTGCATTGCCTATATAGTTTGCTTATAGGGATGTTTTGTTTATTGTGTTAAAGTTATCTATTGTATATATATAATTACGATTAAGATTTTAAATAATTCATGTAATGTTTAAGTAAATATGAAATTGGTATGATTCATGTTCAGATGGTTGAATCTATGAATAGAAAATAGTTATATTCATTGTATATGAAATATCATTATTTGTGAGATTCATTAAATGCATTTGATAGACTAAATGCATATTTATGATAGCTCACTCATATACCTACACTAGAGCTAAGTAATTTGTGATTACTAATTATGGAATGTAATCTTTCATAAAATAGTAGAAGGATCTACATAGAGGTACATATTTATTTGAGAGATGAATAGTTTTATATAGTTTTAAAATATCATTATAATTTTTGTAAAAAATATCAAAGATAAACATTTATGTGGTAATGTTACTATACTCCTGAATGATTATATACTATATCCATGATTAAAAAAATTATATGATCTAAATCTATACTTTGTCAATACTTCAAATGCTAGTAGAGACCAAGTAATATATCTTTAGCTTAGAAGTGTTATGCAAACATGTCATTATGGTAGAATCTATAGCACATAAAGATGTAATGAATATATATCATATATTATAAACACATAAAAATAACTTTATGATTGACTTATATGGAGGTATTGAGTTAAAAGTTATTTTCTTCTATGTTGAGAACTAATAGTAAATAACATGAAATAAATATTGCTTTGTTGAGATGTCTAATTAACTATAGTGCTCAGGTTATATCTTAATGGTCTACAGACGTTATGATTTGACATAAATGATTGTTAGTATATATATATGTATATATATGTATATATATATATATATATATGTATGTATATATATATATATGTATGTATGTATGTGTATATATATATATATATATATATATATATATATATATATATACATATATATATATATATACATATATATATATATACATATACATATATATATATATATACATATAAATATATATATACATATATATACATATATACATATATATATATACACACACACATATATATATACATCTAACAATCATTTATGTCAAATCATAACGTCTGTAGACAATTAAGATATAACCTGAGCACTATAGTTAATTAGACATCTCAACAAAGCAATATTTATTTCGTGTTATTTACTATTAGTTCTCAACATAGAAGAAAATAACTTTTAACTCAATACCTCCATATAAGTCAATCATAAAGTTATTTTTATGTGTTTATAATCTATGATATCTATTAATTACATCTTTATGTGCTACAGATTTGACAATAATGACATGTTTGCATAACACTTCTAAGCTAAAGATATATTACTTGGTCTCTACTAGCATTTGAAGTATTGGCAAAGTAAAGATTTATATCATATAATTTTTTTAATCTTGGATATAGTATATAATCATTTAGGAGTATAGTAACATTACCACATAAATGTTTATCTTTGATATTTTTTACACAAATTATAATGATATTTTAAAACTATTCATCTCTCTAATAATCATGTACATCTATGTAGATCCTTCTACTATTTTATGAAAGATTACATTCCATAATTAGTAATCACAAATTACTTAGCTATAGTGTAGGTATATGAGTAAGCTATCATAAATATATATAGTTTTCAAAATTTGTGTATAGTACTTATTTTGAGAGTATTAATATGCACAAGTGTTTAATTATTTTTAGTATAGAATATTGAATCGTGTTATGTGCATAGAGATTATGTTTATACTAATTTATAAATTAAATTATAATCTAGGGTATACTTAGCTAGTATTATTTTGTACATCATAGATTATTAATTATAAGTATAACCAATTCTGGGATAAAATATTATGTGTTTAATGGAAATTATGACTTGCTTTGTTATATCTTGTTGCTTGAATAGAATCTTATGTTTTGATGTAGTTAAGACTATTTTATATGATTGATTGGAAAAACTAGTAGTTATGTCTTAAAATATTATATTATGGTAATATGGGTTATCATGGGGTGTAGTATGTTGGAAAATAATTGTGGTATTTATAATATGTAGTTAATTATGTATTTTTACTTGGGTGGTAAAAAATATAGTCGTTATTTCTAGTATGGGATAGAAAATAATGTAAATATCATTTATATATTTGATAGAATAAATATACGCTTTTATTACTATTATGTTTATCATGTTATGTGATATGATTTATAGTAGGATGTTAGTTGAATTAATCTTGAGGTTAAATTATGTTTAGTGAGACAATATCATTTCATGAGTATGATTTACATGTTTGTGTAATTTATTTTAATAGAATGGGTTTTATATGATACACTACATGTTTAGTTTAGAAATCATAGGGCACAGGGGTACTTTCTTGTTTCTCTAGATTCTCACACTGTTACTATATACCCATCTATGAAGGGAGGGACATTCCTTGATGAGATTAGTGTGGGGGATCTTTGGTTTGTGTTTGGTGTGGAAAAGCATTTAGATGATGATCTCCCTTGCCACAATAGTACTACTTTAGAGAAGACTCTTGAGATTGTCACAAACACTGGAAAGACTAGGGAACTCAAGATCCAAGGAGCCTGGTATTTTATTATTATATATTATATTATATTTATTATTGGAAGCATTATCATGAATAATTATAATTACATATTTTTTATGGATAGACAATAGTGGTTATGTATTATACCAACAATGGTTGGCTATTTGTAATTACTTTCTATGATTTTAGTATATGCATTTTCATATATTGATAGTGATCAGTGACTGTTAGATGTCATGTGCTTAGTTATAGTCATCACTTTTGGAGTATTTTATATGATCACTACTTAGATTCTCATCGTGTAATACATTTTTGGTATATGTGTTTTGAAAAAATTACATTTTACTGGTTAGCACCTAGTAGGGTTGTTACATCACTTATCTACTTATCCAAATAACCTCGAGTGATGAACCCACCTAGAGATTCTCTAGGTACTTGGGATGATCCATGCTCAGATGGTTGAATATATGAATAGTAAATAGTTATATTCATTGTATATGAAATATCATTATTTGTGAGATTCATTAAATGAATTTGATAGACTAAATGCATATTTATGATAGCTCACTCATATACCTACACTATAGCTAAGTAATTTGTGATTACTAATTATGGAATATAATCTTTCATAAAATAGTAAAAGGATGTACATAGACATACATGATTATTTTAGAGATGAATAGTTTTATATAGTTTTAAAATATCATTATAATTTGTGTAAAAAAAATCAAAGATAAACATTTATGTGGTAATGTTACTATACTCCTGAATGATTATATACTATATCCATGGTTGAAAAAATTATATGATCTAAGTCTATACTTTGGCAATACTTCAAATGCTAGTAGAGACCAAGTAATATATCTTTAGCTTAGAAGTGTTATGCAAACATGTTGTTAGGGTCAAATTTTTAGCACATAAAGATGTAATGAATAGATATCATAGATTATAAACACATAAAAATAAAATTTTGATTCACTTATATGGAAGTTTTGAGTTAAAAGTTATTTTCTTCTATGTTGAGAAATAATAGTAAATAACATGAAATAAATATCGCTTTGTTGAGAGGTCTAATTGACTATAGTACTCAGGTTATATCTGAATGGTCTATAGATGTTATGATTTGACATAAATGATTGTTAGTATATATATGTATATAGTTTTGAAAAATTGTTTATAGTACTTATTGTGAGAGTATTAATATGGAAAAGTGTTTAGATATTTTTAGCATAAAATATTGAATCGTGTTATGTGCATAGAGATTATGTTTATACTAATTTATATGTTAAATTATAATCTAGGGTATACTTAAGTAGTATAATTTTGTACATCATAGATTATTAATTATAAGTATAATCAATTCTAGGATATAATATTATGTGTTTAATGGAAATTATGACTTGCTTTTTTATATCTTGTTGCTTGAATAAATCTTATGTTTTGATGTAGTTAAGACTATTTTATATGATTGATTGGAAAAAACTAGTAGTTATGTCTTAAAATACTAGATTATGATAATATGGGTTATCATGGGGTGTAGTATGCTGGAAAATAATTGTAGTATTTATAATATGTAGTTAATTATGTATTTTTACTTGGGTGGTAAAAAATATAGTCATTATTTCTAGTATGGGATAGAAAATAATTTAAGTATCATTTATATATTTGATAGAATAAACATACGCTTTTATTACTCTTATGTTTATCATGTTATGTGATATGATTTATAGTAGGATGTTAGTTGAATTAATCTTGAGGTCAAATTATGTTTAGTGAGACAATATCATTTCATGAGTATGATTTACATGTTTTTATAATTTATTTTAATAGAATGGGTTTTATATGATACACTACATGTTTAGTTTAGAAATCATAGGGCACAGGGGTACTTTC